>JASDQU010246511.1:4738-16532 GCA_032191745.1 Picea mariana
GGCGAGTGCTTGTGTCCATGCCAACAACGCAGAAAATTGCGGTGAGTGCATCCGAATCCATTTATACCCACTTTCAACTTTGCCACGGTTTCTCCTTTCATGGCTCCCGATTTTGAAGCCTGATATCAGTTACAAATTAAAAGTAATCAACAAATATTGCTATTGGTTAAGGTGACGTGAGCTCCAAATCACGAGTGACTGGTACCAAAATTGACTCACCTTAGCTATAACCTGAGAAAAAAGCATCAAAGAGGCCAAGGTTGTTCTTGATAAAGTGAGAAGCAGAGAATATAGAGAAAGAGCAGAGAAGAAATAGTATTCAGTATATTAGGTATGTGAAGAAAAGAGTACACTAAGAAAAAGGGAAAATAGTTGAGCTAAATAGGCTCAAGAAAATCAAGAACATCAAGAAATGATAGTATAGTTGGCCAGGACAACTGGCAGTGTACAGTCATACTGTTGAGGTTACATTATATTTAACACTCCCTCTTAAACTAAACAGTTACAAACATCAACATTGATGATGCCTAAGTGATGTCTCTGAAAATCTAAAATGGATTTTCCCAGTGACTTTTTGAAGATATCTGCGAGCTGATCTCGAGAGCCACATAATTGAAGTGCAATATCACCATTATTGACTAGCTTACATATGAAGTGAAAGCGAGTGTCAATGTGTTTTCTTTTCTTGTGAAACACATGATTTTTGGATAGAGAAATTGTTGAGGTGTTGTCACAGAAGATAGGAGTTGGATCCTTTTCTGTATGTGACATATCATTCAATATTATTCTTAGCCACACAGCTTGACATGAACCTGAGGTAGCAGCGACATACTTTGCCTCTACAGAAGATATTGATACAATTGGTTGCTTCTTTGATGCCCATGAAATCAGGTTCATGCCCAGGTGAAAAACATGTCATGAGGTGCTTTTCCTGTCATCTAGGTTGCCTGCAAAATCACTGTCTGTGTAACCAGAGAGATGATTATCATTAGACTGAGTGTACCATAAGCCAAAATTGAGAGTTCCTACAACATATCTCAGAATCCGTTTCGCCATCTTCCAATGAAAATCTTTGGGGGATTCCATGAATCTGGAAACAAGGCTGGTTACATACATAATATCAGGTCTAGTTGCTGTAAGATACAACAAACTGCCTACTAAACTTTTGTACAACGTAGGGTCCACTATAGGGTCGTCATATTTCTTGCTCAATTTTGTGCCTAGGGGTATAGGGGTTTCTACTGGATTGCATTCTTCCATGCAGAATCTTTTGATGATGTGTGCTGCATACTTTTTCTCAAAGACAAAAAATTCCTTTGGTTGATTGATCAACCTCAATCCCCAAAAAATATTTCATTATGCCAAGATCTGTCATCTCAAACTCAGATTGCATGGCATGTTTAAAACTGGTTAACTCAAGATTTTCAGTATATATCATGTCATCAACATATAAACATACAATCAAAATTTTACCATGCTAATCTATTTTGGTGTAAAGAGTTGGCTCATTTTGGCTTTTGTTGAAACCACTTTTGATCACATAAGAGTCTATTGTACCAACCTCTTGGAGCTTGTTTTAAGCCATACAAGGCTTTCTTCAACCAATATACTTTAGCTGGCTACTCTTGGACTTCAAATCTAGGTGGTTGATCGACATAAACTTATTCTTCTAAGAAACCATTCAGGAAAGATGACTTGACATCCATTCTTTCTACTGGAGCAAAATTTTCACCATAGAGTCCATACAGTATCTATTCTTGCTACTGGAGAAAAAAATTCACCATAATCAGTACCTGGTTGTTGTGAGAATCCTTTGGCAACAAGTCTTGCCTTGTGTTTTTCAATCTACCCTTTTTCATTGAGTTTAGTTTTGTAAACCCACTTGACACCAATACTCTTCTTATGTCTAGGCAAATCAATAAGATCCCATGTCTTGTTCTTCTCAATGGAGTCAATCTCTTGGTTCATGGCTTGAACCCAATGTGGCTCCTGAGTTGCTTCTTTAAAATATGTAGGTTGACATGACATTAATGCAAAAAGATTGTGTTGTTCAATATCATCCAATTGCTGATGGATTTCTCTCAAACTTTGAGTTCTCTTATTTTGAAGTTCAAAGGATGAGTCTGTGCTTGAAGTTGAGATATCCTGAGAATTTTCAAGTTGTCCTTGTACTTGCAATCTTGGAAGAGCAGGTTGAGGTATTGGTTGTCCTAAATTTTCTGTGTTTTCAGAACTGGGCAGCAATGGATTTTGACAGTCCATTTGTTGATTTTCAGATTCGTTCCAGAGTTTATTTTCCAGAAATTTTACATCTCTGCTGAGAATTAGTTTCTTTGAGATTGGATTATAAAGCCTGTAAGCTTTATATGTTTCACTGTATCCAGTAAAGATACATTTATCACTTCTATCATCCATATTCTTCCTTAATTCGGAAGGTATGTGAGCGTATGCTATGCATCCGAATGTCCTTAGATGCACAACATTTATCTTTGTCCCACTCCATGCTTCTTGAGGGACTTTCATCTTTAGATTGGTGGTTGGAGATCTATTCAAGAGATAAGTTGAGCGTGCTACTGCTTCATCCCAAAACGTATTTGACAAACATTTCTCTTTGAGTAGGCTTCTTGCCATGTTCATTAGTGTTTGGTTTTTCCTTTCAGCCACTCCATTCCATTGTGGAGTATACCTGGCTGTAGTTTGCATGATAATGACTTGTGATTTGCAGAAATTTTCAAATTTGTTGGAGTTGTATTCTCCTCCTCCATCTGACCTTAGAGATTTTATATATTTTCCACTCTGTTTTTCATCTTTTGCTTTGAATTCTTTGAATTTTGCAAAAGTTTCAGACTTGTGTCTGAGAAAATAGATCTAGATTTTCCTGCTAAAGTCATCAATAAACATTATAAAATAAAAGCTACCACCTATGGACTCTATTTTCATTGGTCCACATAGGTCAGTGTGAAAAAGTTCCAGATGTTGTTTGGCTTGAGTGGAGGACTGTGGAAAACTAGTTCTCTTATGTTTTCCAAGTATGCAAGACTCACATGGAGAATTTTGCTCTTTGAACATAGGGAGACCTTTGACCATGGAGTGCTTCTGTAGAAGACTTAGACTTTGAAAGGGTAGATGTCCAAATCTTGTATGCCAAACCATAGTTTCATTGAGGGTGGATTCACTTTGTGCATATGTTTGGATCAGATTTGCAGTTCTGAGGGTTAGGGGAAACATCCTATTCTGAATCATGTGAATTTCATAAATCAATTTTCTGATGGGAGTTTTATCATCTATCCTGGAAAATGCTCCCTCAAAAAGTACCTTATAGCCATGTTCAATGAGCTATCATACACTTAGCATATTATGTTTCAGATCTGGAACATGATAGACATTGTTTATGTCTTTCTTTACATTTTGTTTAGTAAGAATAGGTACAGTTCCTTTTCCTCGAACTTTGACTAAGGAATCATTTCCAAGTGTAATATTAGATGAAATTGAAGAATCAATGTATGAAAGTAAATCTTTGTTACCTGTCATGTGACTGCTGCATCCACTGTCCAGCAACAAGAGATCTTTAGGTTGTTCTTCAGACTTCTGACATGAGAGAAACATACCTCCTAAGGTTTCTGCCGTATGATTTGACACATGTGCTCTTCCTGAGAGCTGATCTACTTGCTTCTTCCTACATTCAGATTCATAGTGCCCATACTTTTTGTAGTAATATCATTGTATGCTTGATTTTTCATTTGATCTTCTCCCTCTGCCTCTTTGAGGTTGGAAACTTTGATTCTAACTCTATTGTCTGTGACCTTGGAAATTTTGATTCAAGATCTGTTGTCTATGTCCTCCACGGGAGTGAGGGTTACTGGGACTACCCCCTCTTCCTTAGTGACCTCTTCTTCTCCCTCTACCTCTCCCTTTGTTGAAAGAGAATTGAGTTTTGAAGGCATTGGATATTGACTCATCTATGAGATGCAGTCTGGTCTCGTGTGTCAACAGGGAACCAATTAGTTCATCTGTTGAAAAATCTGACAGATCCTTGGATTCAAGGATTGTTGTAACAACCATTTTGAATTTCTTTGGTAAACTTCTGAGGACTTTCTCAACAATGCGTTGATCAGGGATGGCTTCACTAGTCAACCTAATCCGCTTTACAATTCCCATGAATCTGGTCATAAACCGATCCACATTTTCAGACTCTGTCATTCTTAGAGTCTCAAATTGCGTCCTCAAGGTCTGCAGTTTGACTGTTTTGACCCTGTCATTTCCTTGGTAGGATGATTTAAGGATGTCTCGGGCCTGTTTTGAAGTACCAATGCCTGTGATTTTTGAGAAAATCGAGTCATCCACTGAATTTTGAATCCAGAATTCGGATTTATTCTCTCTATTCCTTTGTGTTTCCTGAGCATTTCTCTGTGGGTCTGACATGGCAACAAGGTCTACTGGATCTAGTTCCACATATCCAAGATCCACTGGATCCCAACACTCTTGTGCTTGCAAGAAGGATCTCATTTGAAGAGGCCAAAAATCATAATTCTTTCCAAGAAGAATCGGGGCTTGAGTTGGTCCTACGTTGCTAGATGTGGCCATCTTTAAAGAATTTCACATAATAGAAAAAAAATGTTAGAAAAATTTTGTGTTTACCTAGTTCCTGAGTGTAAACTAATTTCTTGCAGTGACTTTAGAACTTTGCGATTCGGGATTTCACGAGTCTCGAATTTAGCCTTTCTCACTTCGGGACTTCGGGACTCCTGTATATGAGTCCTCCAATGTCTTGTCTCCCCAAATATTGATCGCGGAAACGCCGAAAAGCACTTAACAAGCCTGTATTGGCCCTTGGCACTTAACAACCATGCACCTAATCATTCAAGCACTACTGGCTTTTCACGATTTAGGGAATTGCAATGCAAGCACTTCTTTGGTTCTCTGTTCCTCAATATGCTGAAAACCAAAATATCTTGGTGCCTATCCTTCTCGAACGCCTTTTCAGGATTTCGCGTTTCTGAACTTCGTGAATCCTGAGCTCCAATTCCTGACCCTTTGAACTTCCGATATCCAAAATATCAAAGTACCAAATTCTGAAATGCCAAATCTCCACTCCTATGGGATATCAATGACTGTGAGCCTCCCCTGATCCAATGGCTCAGATCCTTTCANTAGCCAAAATGTCGAAATTCTCCTTTTGGGGATTTCCTCGAAACCTCGAACACTGCCGTGTGTCCACCTTGTGGACGGTCATGATGTTTTTGGGAATTTGTGAGCCAAGACTTCTTCTCTCCCAACTCTTCCTCCTTGATCTCCCGGTACCCGAAGTCCTGGTAGATTTAGATCTCCTTTCGTGATTTCTGGAATCAAGACTTCTTATCTTATGACTCCTACCTCCTTGATCTCCCATTACCCAAATTCTCGGTAGTTATAGATCTTCGACACCTCTCCTCCAAAATGGACGGCTCACGATCCTTTTGGGATTTCATAGATTTGCGAAGTCGAAGGAATCCACTTCCTTTTGCTAAGATGAGGTTTAAACCTCATGCATCTTTCTTGGATCTGACAACTCATGGGCCTTAGTGTTAGATCTGATGATTCAGATCTTTCTTCCTTTGCTTTGATCCAGTGGCTCTCAGGCCATCGTGCTCCAGATCCAACGGTCTAGATTCCTTCGGGATTTCATGAATTGGGACTTCATGAGGATGTGACTTCACAACCCATTCCTGCTCCAAGTCCTGAATTCTGAAATGCTGAAATGTCACCCCACAATTTCGGGATTTCGTGATTCGACTATTCTCCTATGCGCTTCAGAGGACTGAACCTTGTGCACTTTTCTCAGATCTGACGACTATCAGTCCTCTGTGCAAAATCTGACAGCTGAAAATTGTATTGCCCTTCTAAACTTGATTAACGCCTCAGATCTGTTAGTAGGACCGATCTTACAGCTACGTCTGTCTGACCTTTGCTCCTTTAGCGTGTTCTTTGCTTCTTCTCCAAAGAGTTTCTCCTGAGGAAGGAAATTCGTGAATCTTTCACGAATTCTTTGAATGTTTCTGCCCTTTGCAACAATCTTTCACTAATTTGAAATAATTTTCACAAGATCTTTATATGTTTCTGCCTTCTGCAGTAATCTTTCACAATTTTGAAAGAATTTCATGAGATCTTTAGATGTTTTTGCCTTCTGTAGAAATCTTTCACGAATTTGAAAGAATTTCTTTGAATTCTTCAAATGTTTTTGCCTCCTACAGCTCTGACTCCTCAATCTTTTGAGCGTATTGTGCTCTGCTTCCTCGTGTGTTCTTTCTAGGATGATCTTTTGAGCATATGGTGGACTAAGTATTTCTCTCCAGGCTTTGTGAAGAATCTCGCGTCCTATGCTCTCATTCACAGTGTAAGCTCTGTGTTGTTGAGGATCGGGTTGCTCTCCAGACTATGTGAAGAGGCTTACTGCTGAAGCTTTGAGACCATGATAAAGTGAGAAGCATAGAATATAGAGAAAGAGAAGATCATAAATAGTATTCATTATATTAGGTATTTGAAGAAAAGAGTACACTAAGAAAAGGGAAAATAGTTGAGCTAAATAAGCTCAAGCAAATCAAGAACATCAAGAAATGATAGTACAGTTGGCTAGGACAGCTGGTAGTGTACAGTCAAACTATTGAGGTTACATTATATTTAACAGTTCTCCCATACTTGTCTCCCAAATGTGATGCAACTAGATGTCGACTTCAGCCCCACAAACTGTGATATTTCAACTCTCTGTTGTGCTCAGAAGATTGTTACAACCCAACACTATAAAGTGGAAATGAACCTTTCATTGTATTAAAAAGTGAAAACATAGAAACTATATGAATGAGAAACAAACAAACCTTGAAGATGGAGGGCAGTGATTGGGTCAAAGATGAGCTTCTGGCAGCTACAAGCGGACAGGCAGGAGCGATCACTACTATGATGGTAGCTTGAGCGGATGAAGCAAGAGCCATCCAAATTAGAGATGTGAAGGTGTATCATTATCCCTAAAATATTATTTCCAAATTAAGGTAATGAATGATATTCTTTCTTCTTTTCTCTAATTTTTGCGCAGTGCAGTGCATACATTTATTACTCTGAGATAAAACCAGGACAACAAAGTAAAAGTGTGAGACAATTTAAAGTAAAAGTGTGGACCAGGACATTAAAGTAAAAGTGGGAGACAATTTATCTTTGCAATGAATGTACTTCATAATGTTCTCTTATCCTCTGGTGTATTTTTCCAAGAATTCTTCAAAACACCTCTATATGTAAATATAATTAAATTGAAACCCTAAATTTTCCTAAATCAGAATTTTAGGTTTTTAGTAAATATGAATTGAAAAGGAGTTTTTGGAGACTCATTTTAAACTTAAAACTTAAAAGTTAATGATGCAAATAGAATGCATGGAAGTGTGGAATGTTGGAATTCTATGGAAGACTGAGGAGAAATAGAAACCCGAAATAGCAAAGACACATGGGAAGCAGATTGAAGTACAAGTGGTATCCATGCAGAGGATGACTGGTGCCATTGTGTCACATGCCAGCCAGAAGACATTGGGTTGGTAGATGACCCCCAAAGAACTTCCTGAATTAGTTAATAAATATGTGTTTAATATGCAAACCAGGATGCCAACCCTACTACGTTTTTTTTATAGCAAGGCACTATAGAAATTGTTCTCGAATTAGTTTTCTTTGAAATTTATCAAAAATTAATAATGTCTTTTACATATTTATGGAATCTGTTACATATTTCTGGAAATTTAAATGTGTTTGTCATATAGACTGGGATTGGGGATCCTGTGGACCATAAAATAAATAAGTATAAGAAATAGGACTGTAGAAATACGAAGTGCACGATGGTAGAGAGGAAGACCTGAAAAGAAGAAATTGGAAGTTATGAGTCTTTGGTTAGAGATTTCTATTTAAAGAGGTAGAATATCTGGATTGATAAAGAAAGCAATATGTGATGAGTATAGACTTACTATGAAGCTCATGCATTTTTGTTTCTCTCGTCGATGACCACTGAAGTCATTCCAACCGATTGTTGCCCTTTGTCGGTGAGCTTGTCCATTCTCCTTTGGAGCCATTCTTCAACGTAGCTTCTCATGGGGGCCATGTTGATTTCATCCTGGATTTCTATGTTGAAAATCTTGTTTTCTAATTTCCTTAGATCCATAGAAATACTATGCAAACCTTGTTTAATTTCTTCATTGTGTGCTGAATAGTCCACTAGCCAATTATTGACGTCATCTTGACCATATTCAAGGATGTCGTAAAAATTTTCTAAATACAACCACTTTAAAATATCAACTTTTTCATCGAAGGCTTGCTTGGTTAAGGACAATGGTTTGAGGATTAATTTTGGGTCTTGAACCTTGTTGGTACTTCTAGCTAAGTCTATTTGGGTAAGGTTTCTAAATATTTCTTCTTTCTTTGGTATGGCTTGTTCACATGATTCGACAATGAGCTAAAGGTTTTGAAGTTTCTCTTTCCAACATACTTTTAATTATTTGATCCGGTTTGAGGAGGGGAGATCCTCTTGTCTTCTTTTCATATTTGAGATGTTGATGACATGGTTGGAAAAAGGGGTCACCGTCTATAGATAGAAACATTCTTCATTTTTAAAATTCATCTGCAAATGTTCATGCAAATCATTCTCCCTCATTCGAAAGGAAGTTATATTTTGTGATGTTTCCCAGGCTTCAGTAATCAGCTGCATTTTTTTCTTGATATCCTTCTCTACATAGCCTCTACAGGATCTGAGGAGGTTGGAGGATCCTTTTAAATTGGTTGCAGGGGTGGAAGGAATAGTTTTTACTAAAGGACTAGCAAGCATTGGGGTAGGAATCAAATCCTCCTCCAATTCCTTGATTCAGTCATTCAGTCTGGCGTTCTCCACTTCAATTCCTCATATGGAATCATCAAGAGAATCTGCGGTTGCACGGTGAAATCAGGAGATTTGGGATGAATGCATTTTCCTAAAGTTAATCTCTGAATGAGATTTCTCTTTCTTATTTTTTACATCTCTCTTTTAAATAATTAAATTTTTAGATTTTTTGTCAAAAAAAGAGCTCTGGAATATGAAGGTTTCATCTTCGTAAAAAATGTTTGTCTCAATTATTTCCATTGTCGAACTATGGTGCATCGCGTCTGTGGACAAATCAACTTTGTAGAACATGTCATCCACATATGCTTCAAGTTTCATTTCCTCACTTTTAGTTTCGGGCTCTTCTGCCTACCCTACAATGTTTTTTCTCTTCTTTGTCAGGGGAAGCTTGTGAAAACTATCATTTTTTCTGCGAGGAGGGTTCTTATCTCCTCCTTTGTTTGAATATTTTTGGGTTGATTTCTTACTAGGGTGGGTCATTGAAGCGATGCTCTTTGATTTCATTCTCTTGGGAGTGACGGGCGGGGACTCGACACTCTTCTCATCAGAGCCTTTTCCATGTTGTCTATACAATTCAGCTGTGCTTTGCAATGTCTCTATGTTGCCATCATCAGGGCAAGGAGTGTTGTCGTCACTATATTTGTCTTTGGTCAAGAGTCTATGGATAAAAGAGATACTAAATCCAACTAAAATACGTGGGTCTCTAATTCGAAAGATAGATCTAAATCCCATGTTTGGTAGACAAGAAGATGTTGGAAATGTGGTAAATTTGGGTATTAGAAAAGGGACTACAAGTCGAAGGAAATGGAATTCAATACATGATCCAGTGAAAATCATTCGACTGATAGAAAGATGAATCCAGATAAGGGAGACGATGTGTACCTGGAGTCAACCAGTACACAGTCAGATCAATATGTTAGGTTGATCGACTCTGGAGCATCCTATAATATGACAACACATAGAGAATGGTTTTATGAATATGAAGAATATGAAGGAGGATAAGTGTTCTCGGGGGAAGAATCGACAACCAAAATTGTCAGACGAGGAAGAGTTTGATTGATACTGCAAGATGAGAGTAGAACCCTTCTAGGTGTGCTACACATTCTGGGATTGGAAAGAAACCTAATATCTATTAGCAAGATGAGTGATGTAGGGGTGCACACTCTATTTCATAAGGATTCATGCAATATGGTCAGAGGTGTGATGGTCTTAATGAAAGGAGTTTAGACTGGAACCCTATACAAGTTACTAGGAGTGTTGACTCGACTAGATGCAATAACATCGTTGTTCCTAAAGTTGACTCGACTTCGACTCAACTCGACTCGACTCGGGCTGAGTTGATTCAAATCAAATCAAAAAATCATCATAAAGTTGACCTGACCATTCCATGGCACGAAATGATGGGACACATAAAATAAAAAGGATTTCAAGCTATGCATAACAAAGGTATGGCTGAAGACTTTCCTTAATGTAATTTAGAAGTGAACTTTTGTGAACATTGTATATATGGAAAACAAAGTTAGGTGAGGTTTCCATCTGGAGCTACAAGGGAAAATGGGATTCTAGAGTTGGTTCATAGTGATTTGTTTGGCCTTATTTCAGTGCCTTCACTTGGTGGATACATGTATTATGTCTCCTTCATAGATGATTTTTCCAAGAAGACATGGATATATTTCCTGAGGAAGAAATCATAGGTTTTCGAGAAATTCAAAGAGTTTAAATCTCTTGTAGAAAACCAGACAAATAAGAATATTAAGGTGTTGAGAACTGAAAATGGTGGTAAATTCTTTGGAAAATAATTTGATCAGTTTTTGAAGTAGTGTGGCATAGAACACCAAAATACCACACCTTATACCCCACAACAAAAAGGATTTTTTGAGAGAATGAACAAAAAATTAATGGACAAGGTAAGGAGCATGCTTAGTAGTGCTAGGCTCACACAATAATTCTAGGCAGAGGTAGTCAACATTGAAAAATATCTATTGAATATGTCTCCTTCGTCGGTGTTAGTTGACACAACTCCACATGAGTTATGGTTGGGTAAGAAACCATTAGTTTCACATCTCAAATTATTCGATTGTGATGCATATGGGAATGTTCCCAAGGAAAAGAGGAGCAAGCTAGACAATAAGGCAGTAAAGTGTATTTTCATTGGATACAAAGAAGGAATGAAAGGATATAAGCTCTGGGATCATGCATCAAGGAAAAAAATGTACATCTGAGATGTGGTATTCATAGAAGTTGGAAGTAAGTCCAAACCTGAAGAAATTGTTCAAACCAAGAATAATCCAAAGAAGGTGTAGTTTGAACTGAGGAACAAAGAAGATGATTCAAATGTGTCGACAGAATCATAATAATAAATGGAAGATCCAACCCCAATTGTCAGGAGGTCAAAATGAGTAAGAAAACCAGTCGAAAGGTATAGTCCACCTGACTTTCATTCCACATTTGTGTTAAATGACATTGAAGATGAGCCCAAGTTTGTTGGTGAGGTAGTCGACTCAGCAAAGGGAAAACTCTAGAAGGATGATATGGTTGAAGAGATGGAATCCTTACACAAGAATGAGACATGGGACTTAGTCAAATTACCCAGTGGAAGAAATATTTTTGGTAGAAAATGGTTATTCAAGAAGAAGATGAACACAACAGGTCAAGTTGAGAAATTCAAAGCTTGACTGGTAGCGAAAGGATATTCCCAGGTCGAAGGAGTCGACTTTGGTGATATTTTTTCCTCTGTCACAAAATTAACTTTCATTAGAGTACTATTGTCTCTAATTGTAGCATTTGATCTAGAAATAGAAAAGATGGATGTGAAGACAACGTTCACACATGGGGACTGTTAAGAACCAAACATCAATATAGCATAGAAAAACCTCAGGAAAAGTACTCAACGCCTTGAAAAAGAGATAATTT
>JASDQU010246516.1:4604-16513 GCA_032191745.1 Picea mariana
GAAAAGGGTTTAAAGGAGACTCTAGGGGGGCTCCTTTTTCGTGTGTTTGTATCCGTACGGTTCCAAAAAAGAGATAAAAGTTTACCCGGTTACATTCTCATATTATCGAGCTCGAGAACGAACTAAGACTATGCTCATAAGTGCGACAAGGTGGATAATCCATCAGGACTGCCAGGAAACCTGCGATGCCAAAACTACAAACCAGGGTTTAGTGAAGCCATTACATCATTAGAGAAACCCAAAAATGACCATACCTTATAAAAATGGAAATTTATAAATAACAATTGATTTGAAAATTCATTTACCATTTCATTTGCAAGGATTTTTGGTGTAGTGGAGAATCTCATTTTGAAGAAGATTTTGTTTTTCTCACTGCCGGAGCTACGGTTGATCATTTTGCTCATCGTTCGAACCAGGTAGGTGTCCATCCCTTTCTTTTCCAATTGCATGGTTTTAGATCCATTTTCATAGCATTATTTATTTTAAAACACAAAGCCCTAAGTCGCCCCAATTAGAACCAAATCAACCTCTTTGAAAAACTAATGGAAAAGGGGAATTCTTTTACAAAAAATGCTTTAAAGAAGGATGGTTAAGATGTAAACATCCTTGTGGTCAATTAGATAGGTCATTTTTAGTAAAAGAACTCATAAAAAATCCTCCCAAGTGCCCACACAGCCCCCAAATTCGTTTTGAATTTTTTAAAACATTTTTATCAATGTTTGATAAATGTTAAATGTTTAGGGGAGGGCGTGGTGGTTAAAAAGAGTGAGTGGTTGCTTTTAGATGATGTGGGCATCTTATTTCATGTTTTAAATTGCCTTTGAAAATCACCAAAATTGCCAAAACGTGGAAATAACGAATTTCTTGATTTTTTTGTTTTGTAGGTAACTTCGGCAATCATGATTGAATGGAAAGAGAGGGAACATGAGATGGATGACTTAACCACCCTATGGAGTCCTCGTACACGGGCCTCTTTCCGAGCTTGTGGCTTGCTCAAGTTCTTCAAGTTGCAAAAAATGAAGAGAGAGATGTTATTGCTCGAGCACATGATTGGCCTCTGGGATGTTGCAGAACAAGGATTCCGTATCGGCACACAACTTTTAACCATTGAGTTAGAAGACATGTACTTTTTGACCGGCCTCTCAAAAAGGGGGGTCCCCATATCTTTCACTGGGTAGAGGGCATTACATGAACAAGTGGACGTGTATCTGGCACGCCACTGCATCCCGGGAGCAAGGTTGGTAGGGGGCAAGATCCCTATCAAGGATATTAGGGATTTTCCCCTCCAGTCTATACTATTTGCTATCACCAGTGTGACAGGCAGCACTAGAACTCATCTGGCATCGAGATCATAGGTGGCTTATGGTGTTCAATGTTTGGAACCAACACTGTTCAACTGGAGTGCAGCGTTCCTTCGGAATGTGAAGGAACAGATCTCACAGTGTAGGACTGGTCAGAAGTAGTTCGGCTATGGGTCGTTCTTGGTCTCATTTTTTCTAGAGCACATCCCTCAGATGCAACCTCAGATAGCACTGGTGGTATGACCAGTGGATGAACCTAGGATGGAAAGGTGGACTAGTCTGTCTCCAAGGCCAGTATCGAAGTCAGAGTTCCATTTTACTGGCGATTTCTTTGCCTGGTTGAGACGACAATACCTTTGGATAGAGGACTTCCCTTATGCCGATGTAGATTTCTGCAGGAGCATGGACTTGATTTTTCCCACGGGGGAAGACTGGGATGAGTCAGGTAAGAGACTAAGCCATACCTTGTCTAGTTTTTTTTTCCTTAAGTTTTTGATGTATATATATATTTTTTGGGGGTATGTAAAAGAGTTCTAACAGATGTATTGTTTCCAACATGCAGACAAGGGAGCAGTGCACCCGACTGATATACCAGTACCAGGACGTTGCCGACGTGTCCAGGTTGCAGTAGATCCGGCAGTACCAACAGTAAGTCTCTGGGAAGTTGAGAGGAACCTCCAAGGTCTTACAATGGGTATCCCTCCTCTGCGGAGGGGGGAAGTTCCTTTACATCTACAGAGGCACACTATAGGAGTACCAGAGAATATCAATTCTCTGTTGGGTCATGTAGTGCGTGTGGTGATGTGTTACTCACAGCAGAACGTAGTGTGAGGAGATTAGAGTCTCTCCGATGATCATGTTTTTTGTATGCCTTGTCAGGCGACGTTGTATGGGTGGAAAGACCCAATATTTTGCTCTTCTACATACTTTTTGATGTAATACAAACATTTCAGTCACGCCATATATATATATATATATATATATACAGTTTCAATTTTTTATGATGCTGATGATTTGTACATGATGATGTCTGTGATGTGTTTTAATTTACATGTAATGTACAGTTTTGCTTTCCTTGAATCTTTATATGTGGGCAAGATACCGATCCATGATATAATTATCTAATGAATTTGAAACACTATTAAGTTCTCTCGGAATGTAATCGAACATTCGTTCGAGACGACAAACTTGCAAGTGTAGGTGTAGCAGGATAGGACTACGGATAGCATAGATGCGGTTGAGTTGATAAACCACAAGTTGGGAGTCTAAGTAAATAATGATGAGAGAGATACCTAGGGAGGAAGCTTGGGTCAACAGTCCAATGACAGCATGATATTTTTCCATATTGTTGGTTGCTGGTCCTAAACAGATGCCTCATGAACTCACCACCTGGTCAAATTGGTAAATAACCCAAGCTGCTGAAGTAATGTTCTGGGTATGTTGGCTAGCGCCATCCGCGAACCCAAAAAAGATAGGAAAGGAAGATGTCATTTGCGCATGAAAACACAGGCGCAGTCATGAGTGGCAACGGTAAAGACTCGAGCACGCGAAATAAAAAGACACACCAAAACTAAATACAATAATGTACAAAGTACAAATGCTAGGTGATCTAGGCATAGTACTTCTTAAGGTAAAGCCCGTTTCGGGGCTCTCCTAGGGAAATTCCATCATGATCAACTAATTCATAGGCACCTTTATGTAGGACACGTTTCACGATGTAGGGACTGTGCCACATGGGTTCTAACTTTCCTGTCCCCAATTTATCGTGAGCTTGGTCGTAAACAAGGACTAAGTCTTCTTTCGCGAAAGTCCGAGGGTGGATGGATTTGTCATATTGACTTTTAATTCATTTTTGATGTGCCTCATTGGTGAGAGCAGCATCGTGACGTGTTTCGTCCAGTTTGGATAGATACAAAAATCATTCTTCTTCAGCAGAAGTATGGGGCAGGAGTTCTACTTTTAGTTTGAGTGATGGAATCTCACACTCGATCGGTAGGACGGCTTCAATGCCATAGACCAACTGGAAAGGAGTGAATCCAGTTGAAGTTTTCACAGAGGTGCGATAGGCCCAGAGAGCGGAGAACAATTGTAAATGCCACGATGTTTTGTTTTCCCCTACCATGCATTGGATCATGGTTTTTAGGACTTTGTTGATAGCCTCAACTTATCCGTTCACTTGAGGGTAGTAAGGGGATGAGTTTTCATGGCGAAAACCCAATTTGACATGTAACTCGCTCATCATCTAGTTTTTGAAGTGTGCACCATGGTCAATGACAATGGCACATGGAACTCCAAAACGAGTTATGATGTGGTTGAAGAGGAATAGAGCTGCAGTACGACCATCATTTAGAAAGGTAGGCATAGCCTCAGCCCATTTGGTGAAGTAGTCGATGGCGACGATGATGTAACTGTGCCCCCCGGTTGAGGTAGGCTTACACTGCATGAAATCGATGCCCCATTTGGCAAAGAGACCGATGGCGATAATAGGGTGCAACGTCATAGGGTGGGTGTGTCCCTTCTTGTTAAAGATTTGGCAGGGTGGGCATTTTTTGACGGCCTCGATACAATATTTGAAAATCGAGGGCCAAAAGTAGCTGGCACGTAGTATTTTTTGGGCTATGGCCATCCCGAAAAGGTGACCGCCATAGGTGCCAAGGTGACAATCGTTCAAAAAGCGTTCAGCCTCCTCATGAATCAGGCATCGTTGAAGGATGGTGTCGATACCACGATGATACAAAGTGTCGCCGAGGATGATAGAACGACGAGAGTGGTGGCGAATGCGTCGACGCTCTTTGTGAGAGATGTTGGGCTGGAAACATTGGGTTTGGAGGTACAGGAGAATGTCTTTCTACCAAGGATCAGAGGTGCTGATGAGGAAGAGAGATTCATCGGGGAGGGAGAGCACAGATAAGCTCAGCAAACACCAGGGATTTTTTGGCTTTATCCTTTGTAAACTCAAGATCAAATTCTTGAAGAATAACGATCCATTTTGAATATTTTCCCCCAAGTACTTGACGTGTCAAGACATGGTACATGGGGTTGGAGTCTGCAATTACCGTGGTGGTGCGTAATAAGATGTAGTGGTGAAACCTTTGGACAGCGATGGCGGCTACCAGAGCCAGTTTCTCAACATGCGAATATCTGAGTTTGGGTCCAGATAAACTCTTGCTCAGATAATAAATCACATGTTCTTCACCGTTGGGGTCTTCTTGGACTAACACCATTGCGATGGTGGAAGTAGAGGCGGCCAAGTAAAGGATATAATCCTTTGTGTATTCAGGGGGATGTAACAAAGGTGCATGGGTCAAAGCATGCTTGAGAGCGTCGAATGACCGTTGAGAAGAATCATCCCAGATGAAAGGGACATTCTTTTGCAGTAATCGCATAAATCCTTTAGTGATCTCGGCATAATTGCAGATGAAACGACGAAGAAAGTTTGTTTTGCCTTGCAAACTTTGGAGTTGGGTTAAATTGGTAGGTGGAGGTAAGGCTAAGATGGCCTTGATATTTAAGGGATCCACCCTGATCCCATATTTGGAGACAATGAAACTGAGGAGTCGACCGGATTCAACAGCGAAAATGCATTTGTGTGGGTTCAGACGAATACGGTAAAACCTACATCGAAGAAAAATCGCGCGTAAATGATCAATGTGATCAGATCAATTTAGCGAGTGTGTGGGTAAATCATCGAGATACGGTTCTCCTATATGTTTAATATCATGAAAAGCGTACGACATGGCTCTTTGGAAAGTGGCTCCATCATTTTTAAGGCCAAAAGGTAGCTTTCAGTAGGCAAAAGTTCCCCAAAGGCAGATGAAGGTTGTCTTGTGTTGATATGTAGGCAAGATTTCAATCTGGTTATATCCAGAAAAGCCATCCATGAAAGAGAAGATTACGCTCCCCGCGCAATTATCGATGATTTGGTCGATGAAGGGCGTAGGGTAGTTGTCCTTAGGACAAGCTTTGTTGAGGTCTCTATAGTCAACGCAAACATGAATGGTCCCTTGTTTCTTAGCAACCAGAACAAGGTTGGAGACCCATTCAGTTAGAGGGATGGGATAGATGAAGCCAGATTTTAGAAGTTTTTCAACTTCTTCCTTTATAGCTGCGACTTTCT
This sequence comes from Picea mariana, assembly GCA_032191745.1. Lineage (NCBI taxonomy): Eukaryota > Viridiplantae > Streptophyta > Pinopsida > Pinales > Pinaceae > Picea > Picea mariana. Next base: position 10,023 of record JASDQU010246516.1, read on the forward strand.
TGGGATGAACCGGGCGAAGCTTTCGCCGAACCGGTTTCGCGTCAGGGTAAGTTTTGAATTCATGTACGACGATTGAAGGGTCGATCCCTGGCATTTCCTCATAACTCCATGCGAAGACATCGCAGAATTCCTTGAATAAAGCGGTGTAAGAAACCACTTCGTCGAGTGTGCAATTAGCACCAAGGTTTATGTTTTCCACGACACCTTCTTTGATTGAAATGTCAATCATGATCGTAGTAGAGATGTTACCCATGTTCCCCTCAGAGAGAGTATCTTGTGTGAGGATAGGAGATTGTGGAACTTCGGTAACATCGGGAGGGAAGACAGATCGTATGTCTTGGTTGATTTCTTCCAAAGGTGGAAGAAAAGAGGATCGATGGTGGTTGTCATCCCAGGGTAGATCGTCAATGCTAAGAATTTACATGATAGATTCATCCAAAGGAAAAATTTTGGAAATGTAATCAATGATGGATGATAGGGAATCTAACCACGAGGGAACCAAATAAGTATCGAGCGCCAATGAATGTGAAGTATTCGAAGAGGGAGATGTATATTGAATAGCTACGTATGTAGCCTCGACTGGGCTCAGTGGCATAGTGTCATCGAGAACATAGAATTCCAAAGGACTAGGCACAACCCAAGGGTTGGATGATTCCAAGGATTGATAAGGCATAGTCAAAATCATATTGACGGTGGAAATATGATGTGCGGTAGGTGGAAGTGGTGTAGGGAAAGTACCCATGAGGCTAGAATCTTTCAATAAGCCAACACCAACGCTTTCATACGTAACCGGGTGGTCTCCCAAAAAAGGAATGTTGTTGGTAGCGGGGATGCGAGCATCAGGTGTGCAGAAATCGAGCTGATCGATGGTAACAATTTTGCCTTGATGGGGGAATTGTACACATCAAAACACTGACGAGGTGACAACAGTCATAGAATAGAACCAACTTCTTCCAAGTAGTAGGTTGTAATCGAGAGGGGCATCGACCACCTCGATGTCAACAGTAACAATTTTTCCACCCAACTGAACGGCTAAGGATTGTAATAATCTGTGAGGATGAAAACCTCATCCATCGAAGGCACGTAACATGGTAGCGGATTTGTTAAGGGCAGGTGATTTCAAGCCTTTCCAACTGGCTAGAGACATGACACAGGTGGAGGCTCCCTCATCCAGGATAGTCCAGTGGATTTGTTGATTGTGAACAACCACATCGATTTGGAAAGCTAGCTGGTGGGAGAGTCGCAGTTGGTGATCATCTAGACTAAACATGAGGTAGTTTGATGACTCAGAATCGAAAGCACCAATAGCGGCTAAGAGCGTTCTACGTTGGCTGGGACAGTGTTGTAGAACTTTCAAGGCGGACATGGCACACGGGGCTTGGGCCAAATCTTCTACGATATTGTAGTTTTGGGTAGCCCGTGAATTAGGATTGAATGTAGATTTCTGGATGGTGCTCTTAGGAGGGTGTAAGATGGAGTCAAAAGAAGGTTTCTCAATCTGGAGTGGCCCGGATGGAGGGCTAACAGATGGAGGATTGACGAAGGATGGTAACGGGTCTGACGGAGAACCGTTAGCGATCTTTGGCTTATCAGGTTTAATTGGTGTGTCATATGTCGCAGAGAAAGTTGTTAGATTAACTCCGTTAAACTTGTAAATGTGGGCACTTGTCAAGGCCTCATCATGGGGTTGGTTGGAACTGCCCCCCAGCGTGGGGGTTTGTGCAACCAAAGATTGTTGCTGCGGAAAAGGCTGAGTGAGCACAGCGGGTTGTGAATTTCCCTTGAAAAGTTTGGCCACTTCATTGCGATGTGGGTAGTCTCGAGTGTAGTGATCGTCACCACAAATGAGACATGGGAATTTTGGTTTTCGTTGTGGTTGTTTTCTGGCAGCAGGGGTTTGCGGTTGGGTCTTGGGTTGTTTGTTGTTGTTCTTCTTCTTTGGTTTGTTTCTCGTTTTCTTCTTGCCCCCAAGTTGTTGTGAAGGGGTTGACTGGACTGCATTCACATCAAAGACCTGAGTTTGTGGGGGGGTAGAAGAGGGTGCAGTCGAACTGGGGGCAGCCATCGAAGCGAGCCGTTGGATTGTTCCAGTAGACTGGGTAGTAGATTGAGTTTTGATGGAGCCAATAACTCCATCCGCATGCGAAGCAGTCGATGGTTTGGATGGATCGTTAGTGGCATGGGTAGCATTCAGTATCAACTCATATAGAGTGTTGGATTGTGAATAGACTAAGTCTAAGTACTGAGCTCGGGCAATGGCTTCTTCCTCAGTGACCACGCCACCCATGGCAACATCACGAGCAATCTGGGGTAACAGTGATTTCGTGAACCATTCTACTAACAATTGGTCAGGAATGACCACTTTGATTAGCATTCGCCGTCGTCTCCATTCATGGATATGATCGGAGATATGTACGGAATTTGTCTGACGAAGTGAGGTTAATAGTTCAGTAACCATCTCGTATCAAATGGGTAGTTGGAAATGCGTGAGGAAGGACATGGCGAGGGAGTTGAAATCGTGAAAGGATGCGTGTGGTAATTAAATATACCATTTCACTACGGAACCCGTGAGTGTTTTTTGGAAAAGACGCAAACGAATCGAATCGTCCATGAGAGAGTTGGATGAACACCACAAATGGAAGGTCATCACGTGGTTGTTCGGGTCTTCTCCGAACTTTCCATTGAATTTTGGGATATCAGAAGGAAGTTTAGCTGGAATAGCTGGCCAAACTGGAGAATGATAAATAGGATCATTCGTTAACCGAGACNGACAAGTCTGGAAGGTCTAGGGTGGCTAGAAAAGGTAGTTGCCAGTTAACGTGTGGGTAATGCTGGTGTGGAAGAGGGACACCAGTGGGGCCCAATACTGGGTTATGTGGATAATTATAACTCGTGGGTCCTCTCATGTGAGGTTGGTTTTGACCAAGGTACATAGGATTTGAGATGTTTTGAGAAGTATGTGTGAGCGGAGGATAACCGGATGGGTTTGGTGGGTTATAGGGTGGGTTTGGCATTTTCCCATTAAGGGGGTTGTTGCGGAGTCTAAACATTTTGTCTCGTGGAGGCATGTGGGTTTCCTTGAAAAGGGACACTCCACGGATTGGGTGTGGTGGACACATTTTGTCCTTGTGGTTGATGGTAGACTCTGGATTGAGGCTGCCCCCCAGCATGAGGGTGCCCCCCGAATGGAATTTGTCCTCCAGTGGGGGTATGCCCCCCAACATTAGGGTTCCCTCTGAATGGAATTTATCCTCCGGTGGGAGGATGCCCCGCAGCACTAGGGTTCCCTCCAAATGGATTTTGTCCTCTGGTGGGAGGATGCCCCCCAGTTTGAGGTAGAGTTCTCGGGATTTGAAAGCCAGACGTCAATGACTGACCGATGTTGCCAAGCGGGTTGGGACCACCAAGACCAGTCCCTCCGGGTTGTTGGATAGGTATGGAACTTCCCGGTATAATTTGGGTAGTGGTTTGGGTAGTGGTGGCAGTGGAAGCATTCATTGCCCTGAATCCAAAAGGGAGTGTAGGTCTTAGTGTTACAGGTGTGCCAATCAGGGCTTGATTAACTACCGCGTTACCGGCGGGGATAGTCGGAATGTGTGGGGCCATTGTCGAATGGGCCATCTAGAGGGGAATAGTAGACCTTGGGCCAATGGACATTATGTTCGGACCAACGGTTGGTGTGGCTGTAAAAGTGGTAGTACCGGTGAAGTGATTTGGGGGTACAGTGTAGGAAAAAGATGCATCGACACCTTCCCCTGTTCCATAAAGATATCGCATCAAGCATGGTGGACTTCGAACAACGTCTGCAGTCCAAAAAGGGTCACTGGCTAAAGGGTTTTCAGAAGACCCGACCGGAATGTCAAAAGGATTGATGACAAAAAATTCTCTGGCGAAATTCAGGTGGAGGATCTGTCATTCATATCCCTCCGGAATGCGGTAAGATTCCGGAGATTCTGAGACAATTCAAAAATTCTCCAAAGGAATGGGAACTTCTTCCTAGGAAGTTGTAGTATTATGAACCTCGCTCTGTTGAGGAGATTCCTCCGTGGAATGAGGGGGTAAGGGGGTTTTTCCTTCCATATTTTTTGAAGGAAGTCCCTATAGCCTCTGTGAGCGGCGTGGAGGGTCGATGTTGGCAAAAAAGAGTCGGCGAAAGAAATCTATGGCCAACTAACGAAAAGAAACAACACACGCTAAAAAAATCTAAGAATCAAAACCAAGCAAACATGACCTTCTTTTGATGACCGTACTAGTTGGTGATGAAATCCAACATTGCGTGATCAAGTCCAGAAGGGGCGGGGATAGGGTGGAACAGTTACAACGGCGACCTGCTTAATGGACTTACGCCTTGGTGCAAGCTTCCACGCAGTAATTGTGGATTTACCCTCCAAGGAGACCGAGTGAGTTTGACCAATGTCTGCTCCAGGTACAGTGAGACTTCTCGTCACTGTCACCTTGTGTAAGACCCTAAAGATTATGGCCACTAAGGTTACCAATTCGTAGTCAGCCCCTGGGCGGGAACAGACGACAGTCCGATCCGAACGTACGGTCAGGGTATCAAGCCCGAAATCAACTAAAAGGCTTCCATGCAGTAATTGTGGATTTACCTCAAAGTGATCCCCATAATACGATTTGACCACCACAATCAGTTAAACCACGGAGGGTTAGTCCCCGTAGCTCACCTGAATGCGACCTCGTGCATAACCCCTGTGTGAGAGGGGGATCCCAGGCAAACTTATATGATAACTGGATTTTACTCTCCCTAACTCAGGATGCTACTGTTTATTTTGGAAAATTTGGAGAGTTATGCTCACAACCCTAATCCAAAGTACTAAGCCTAGTCTACTGTTGGTGGAGGATCCTAGAAAAGAAAAAATTCTAGATAACTTTTAATTAGCGTTGATTTTATGGTTGTTCTTTACGCAAAAGGGGTGCATGGAAGTGAAACAAACGGGATAATGACTCGGACCCAAAGAATGCATCAAATATGATAAGCAGTCATTTCCTTTCGATGAACATCTACCTAAGGGAGAGAGAATGTTCTTTTCACTAATCAAGCACAAACAAGAAATGCCCTCAAACAATTTTTTTTTTCAATCAAATCCTAATGTAATTCTAAATCTTTCAAATGCCTTCTAATATGCACAATCAATCATAAAGATGTCTTTTATTGTTTGCGTATGAATGATGATCAATTCAACACAATGCTCGTCTTGCTAATTATCTTTCTTGTATGAATGAAAACCAAACTAGCACAAGCAAAAGTCATACAAACAATACACCCTTTCGTTGCAATCAAAACGAAAAGCGAAAGAAAAGAAACAATCAAAGAGAAAAAAAAAACTTCACACCCAAAAGCAAAAGTTGAAGAGCAATGATCTTGACTGAAATTGAAATAAAGAGGTCTGTAGGCCTTTGATGACCTTCACCAGGGTTTTTACTCAGCTGATGAGGAGAGAAAAACAATGCATGGGTTTCAAACTTCACTCAACAGAAAAAACTCAAAAAAAATAAAATAGTGAAGGCTACAAAATCCAACCAGTAAGATGTTTATTCTTCAAAAAAGACAGATGTCAAGGCTAAAAGGGAAGAAACATTGACCCACAAGGTCACTCAGCAAAGGAGACACAGAGGCAAAACCCAGAGAAAGAAATTCTGGAAGGTTTTTTGGACCAAAGAGGGCTGACGCTCTATTGCCAAAGGCAAGGACCATTATAGCACTCTGTAAAAGGCTATGGGGGAGTGCTAGCACTCTGTTAACACTAGGACAGGGGCGCTAGGGTCTAAAAACCCCAAAAATGTCAAAAAAGTAAAAAAATTGCAATTCAATTCCGACAATTATGCTGAGTGTGATGGGGTAAGGAGCCAATCAGCTCATGAAACCAATCAAAAGAGGAGTGGACCAGGTCTGAAACAATCAAGGGATATAACTAGGTCAATGAGGAGAAATCAAAACAAGAAGTTTCGATTCGAGGCTATCTCCCCAGCGGAGTCGCCAGTTTCTGTTGTAGGAAAATCTCCCTGCGAACAGGTAGATCGCCTCTAAGAGCTTGACCCTAACTCTAGACAGAAAATTCTTAACGTGGACACTAAATTCCTTTCAAATCTATCTAAACTAACACATGAGAAGGAAGGATGAGAGAAGTACCTTTTTATCGACATTTGTCCCTGCACGCTCCGAGTTGCGCTCCAATCCTTTGCTCCTCTCTGAGTTCTACAGACAAACAAGATACAACCACTTCCCACTCTATTGATGTTAGCTTGAAAATAGATCTATCAACTAATGATAAGTTTATGTGACATTAGACACAAACTAGAAAGAAACAGGCCAAGTGTGTCATATTGATGAGAATAACGACAGCAGTACTTACAATCGTAGATGTGAATGCGACAGCTTCGTCAAGTCCTCTTCATCTAACCCTTGCCTAAAAGATCCACAACATGGATGACAACAGCTTCACTGATCACTCTCCTTTGGTTGATTGTGAGTT
>JASDQU010246517.1:0-16633 GCA_032191745.1 Picea mariana
ATGTATCATACTTTTTGTGTGTTACTATAGCTTTCTTTTGTCGTTATCTGGTCTCTTCCTTTATGTGATGTTGTGTTTGATTTCCAGATGTCGGAGCCTTCGCTACCCTATATTGGCTTCGCTGATGGCGCTAGCCATAGTACTCAGAACCTTGCTTCCGCTGCGTGGGAAATCTATGCCCCAACAAACGAACTTGTATCTTTACGAGGTATGTGCCTCGGCTGTGCGACCAACAACATTGCAGAGTATAGCGTCGTTATTGAATTATTGGTTGATTCTATCTCGCTCGGAATTCGTCATTTGGTTGTATGACTTGACTCGCATCTTGTAGTACTACAGTTAAGTAATATCTACTCTATTCAAAGTCCTACTTTGTTATGGGTGTATTTGCGAATTCGCCTTTTGGAACATTATTTTGATCACATTGAATATCAAAATATTCCTAGATGTCTAAATACATTAACAGATGCATTGGATAATTATGTATTGGACAGACATTTGAATCATTTATAAATCAATCACATCAATATTCACACAATATAAGGTAAACCGATAGAAGCTATCTGTATATATAACGATATAAAAGAGTTTTTTTACAAAAAGTTTGTCCGAAGACCAAAATGTCAAAAACTGAAGCTCATAGCTTCTACAAAGTGACATCATGGATGATGTTCATGGTAACACACGACTTCCCTAGCAACCCTACAGAGCAGTCGACTCATAGATGTTGATACTCCTACAGTATGATGCTAGTCGCGTCGTGGAACCTCTTCCAGAGGCATGTCTGGAATGTCTACGGTCAGGCCCTCTGGATTTTGTTCCACCACCTGATAATCCTCGGGATATTGTGGTGCTGCTGCTACCTCTCCTCGCCACTGAATGGGAGAAGTACCAGGAGGTCCATATGGTCCAACATCTGTGTTATCAACAAACGATTTTGTATTAGTCTTTGGACGAACGTATAAAACAAAAACATTTGAATATGATAAAATTCACAAAAACATTTAAAAGAGAAAATGTGTGTACTTCTTACCAAGGTCCCCCCACTGAGCATACTATGGAAATGCTAAATCCGGATCTCCTCGAAAATCCAAGCCGACATAAGCATAGTTGTCAACCATCAACAGCTGTGGTTGAAGCCAGTCAAAGAAAGTATCATCATACTTGATGATTGGTCCTGCTACGTGCCGGGCCATAAGCCGACACCATCTCAGCATCCTTGGATCCCTGGGACCCGGTATATTCCATTCAACCTGCAACCTCAGTAATGGGACCCTCTTAAGGAAGAAGGACACCAACAAAGATCCATACCCGAATTTCTTCAAGTTGCCACGTCTGCACTTGGTCAATTTCTTTTTTATACTGCGAAGCACAACATCTGCCCAACTGAACACTCGAGGCTTAGTACACTCAATAGCATACTGGAAGTAACTCTGTAACGCCATGTGAGGAGAAGAACTCCCAGCCATCTGCGCTATGGTGAATAGGATAGTACAAAGGGTCAAATCTCGTACCCCCCAGATAGCTACTTTTCCTTTCTTTCTCTCAGCCTCGGGAACGTAGTGTATACGACAGTACTCATTCATCTGTAGCCCACCACCTCTGCTACCGGTCAGGCTCACATAGTATCCCCACCGGGACAATCCGGTCAAAAAGTAAATGTCCTCAATGTATAAGGACAATGTGTGTACCCCCACCTGAAATACCTGTTGATCAGGGTCCCACATGCGCACCAGGTACTCTAATAGTCTGACTTGGGCCTTCATGCCCAGGATGCGAAAGTACTTCAAGAGCCCATAGTCTCTCAAAGTAGCTATAGTAGGTGGATGATTTTCAGCCATTGCATTGTCTTCTTCATGTGCCCTTTTGCACCATTCAAGCATCATGGTGATGGCCAATTATCTGCACAAGAGACATAATAAGAAGATTAGCAACTATTTTCATGAATTCATTCTCTTTCATTGGCTAAATTTTATAAACTTTTTTGAGCTTTGTGGTTCTCACAGGTGCCCTGTGTGCATAGTGCGAGAACCTCACAGGTGGCCTTAGGCTCACCTGCGAGAATGCATCATTCTCGCAGGCCCCGTATAGCCTGCCTGCGAGAATGGCAGTGCGCTTGTAGGGCTTGGAAAATCAACTTAAAAATGAAAATTTAACCAATGAAATTACAAAATTAAACCATGAAAGTGTTAAGGACGAAGATCCTACCTCACTGTCGCAGATGGCTCGCTGAATGGTCTCTCGTAGCTCCCGCAATCTGACGCCAAACTTGGAGGGTAAAAGAGGGGTCTTTTGAGCTCAATAGTGGAAATGTAAAAATGATGTGGTAAAAAGAGTATTTACTCATTTTATTTACTTTTACTATATCATTTTGGTTTTTTATGATTAAACCCTAATCCCTAATGTCATGTTGAGTGTAACTCTTGCAGGCGTGATGACTTTGATAATCAAATATCAGGATATGGACATATTTTTCTTTGTTATCATGTGTTTGTGATTGTTTTTTATGGTTTTTATATAAAAACCTCGAGCGTGGTCTTTGTCCGTTCTTGCACTCGTAAATACATGAGAACGAGATCAAGCATACTTTTATCACTTTGTCGGGCTCAACAAGGTTATACGAAAAAGGAACCCCCCTGGAGTCCTCTTTAAGCTCTTTTCAGACTCTCTAAACATGAAAAGGTTGCCGAGTGACCTTGCTATTTTCACGCTCGATAAAGTATTTGAAGTAAGTGTCTGGTGAGCGATAATTTATCTCTTTTTTGGTCTCGTCCAGACTATTTTACGAAAAAGGAATTGAGAGAGTTCTCTTTTAAGTGTTTTTCCAAACTCTATAATCTTGAAAAACCTTTGAGTTTTCTAGCTCTTGACTCGTTAAACAAACATTGCCAGACCCGTGATGGGACCGAACCACTCCTTCTTAGGGTTTGTTAAAAATACTCCAAGGGACTCGTCCGAAGGATGAGATTACATCAACAAGCATATGTTATCCTCCTCAATCTTGCGTAAAAATAAAGAGGTACTCGCCAGAAATGGTGGGGGAAAATTTGGGAAAGGGATATGTCTTCATCTTCGTATTAATTGGCAGTAAGTGTCTCTCTTGAACATGACACCCCCTATTCATCATTTGAAGCCGGTTTGGGAAATCCATTTGCCTCTCATTTGATTTGCTACAAGGTCATTCCCCGTGTCGTCTTTGAGTCAATGCTGCCAAATCATTGGTCGTGTCGTTCATATGTTCAAGAGAATTCCATTTGAAACCTATATTGAGTCGTCCATCTGCAGTTATCCATTCTCTCCGTGTCGGCCTTCCCTGTGTTCAGTCTAATTCACGTCATACTCTGTTTCATATTCAAAATATGTTACTCATTTCGTGTCATTGATGGGGGATACATGAAGGCCCTCCTGTGACGATTTTTGTTCCGTCGACCTCAGCTCATTATCCAGAATCAAGACTTAGAAATTATTTGGTACCTTGGAGCTTGCATGCCTCAATGGCAGGTTTCCTCGCTTTCGACAGTGGGTTTACATCATTGACCCCTGATCGAAAGATTCCATCGGATGTTCGACTTCAACTCATTTATTCACTCTCGATGGATTGTACTATGGTACCTTGGGAGTCATTGACATCAATGGTGATTTCCCTCGCACTTGTTAACGTTTTTATCAATGACCGGTAATCAAGTGGTTTCTACCATGTTCGACTTCAACACATGTAATCACATGGTTAGATTCGTACTTTGGGCAATGAGATTGAAGACCCTAGATATCATCTTTGTGATCCAAGTTGCGATGGAGTATGTATAATTTGCGACACATAGATCCACTGTGTATTTCTCGTAGCTATGTCGTCTTGATTTGAAATTTCTCGCATAGATTCACAGTGTATTCCGGTGGCTATGCTATATTTTGACGGCATGGATCCATAATGTATGATTGGTGGCCATGACCCATGTCTATAATGTTATCAGTCTGTGATCTGAGTATGGGAATGCCTACCTCAGAATTGATATATATGATATTCTGCAGATGCTTGGTTGTTCGCAGGTTTTCGATTAGGTGTGCTCCTGGTTCTCGACACACACATGAAGCTTAAAAAGTCTATCGGTTGTCATTGGTTCCAACCTCATAATTTGGGGGGCATTCTATTACCCATGATTTTGGTCATCATGATGATGTATTGATGATGGTGTACTCAGGCTCTTCATAAGAACTTTATCCTGAGAAAAGTTACTTTCTTCTCTTCCAGAAAACTCATTTTTGAAGCAAGTTCGCAGGCTGCTAGTATATTTGGCTGCGAGAAGGACCCATTCTCGCAGGCTGCCTTAAGCCAGGGTGCGAGAAGTTCGCATTGTGTTGAACTGCTAGGGTGAAAACTCTTCCTAAAGAAAGGAAAAAGATGAATTCTTGATGCTTCTATAAGGGAATCTTCTAGAAGGATGAGATGGCATTCGAATGGTTATCCTAGTATTGGATTTCATGATATTTTGGGATCATTCTTATCCAAGTAACTAATTCATTCTCTCCTATATATTGAGGGAATTCTCATGGAAAAGGTTAAGCAAGATTCATTGGAGAATTGGTGAAATAATTGTGTGAAGGATTGAGCTTGAACAACAGCTTGGAGACTCCAGAAAGTCTATCAAAAGGAGTTGATCTTCTTCATGCAAAGAGTGAGAAAATGTGTGTGTCAGATCCAAGGGCCATCGAAAGGAAGTTTGCGACATCAAGGCTCAGGTTGTAATCTTTACTTTCCATTAATATGATACAGTAACATGTCCCTTTCCTATAAAGCTATTTCCACTTTATTGTATAATTCCTTGATCATATACATAGATTGACTATTGAATATATTGAGCTGTCTTCACTTTGATTGGTTTGTGTTGTCTTGGTCTTGACTGCACGAGAGCATTGGAGCGAAGCAGGAGCAACAAAGACCATAGGAAGCGATCATAAGGTATGTTATTTATTCTTGCCTCCTATTTAATTCAATGGTTAAAATTTAGGGAAAGAGTCATATTCTGTCTTGCTTTGTTCTAGATCTAGGTGGATCTAGGGAGATCGGTTAGTGTCTGCACCTACGGATTTATCCTATAACACAAAGGTTCTTAGCCAAAATACAATAAGAAAACTAAAATATAATACCCGATAATAGATAAGTACTGTGGGGTCAATGGATGAGCTAGAACTGTGGCAGCTCGCATGGTAACTACTGAAAGTCCATAAAGTTTGCCATGGTGGCTAAACTTATCAGAATGGCCTAGAAATTGTCCCAAATGGTGCGCCCTGCTCTAGCTCTCAGTCCTGATGGCTGACCGACCCCTCTGATGGTGTGTCTGGACTCCCCATGGATCCCTCTGGGGGAATGTGCCCCTCTCTCACTGGAAAAATATGCCCTAGTGATTCCTTTGTCGGAATCGGCTGAGATGTATCTCAAAATGATCGCCTTGGACTACTGGGAAATGGGTCAAAAGGGTTTCCATGGATCTGATCTGATGATCGCTCGGGAACCCCGAATGTGTCCGCCAAAAGTGTCGCACTCCCAACTCTGGAAAATGCACCCCAGATGATTCCTCTGTCGGAATCTGATGAGGAACCAGGTGAAATATGTGCCTTGCCTTCCTCTCAACTAGGTCGAAGGGGAATCTCTGAACTCTCCCTAGATGGGACAAGTCGATCCACTGAACCTCCTCAGGAGTTGCGCCCTCACCCTAGATAAGTGCTCCCTTGCTTCTGGACCCTATGTAACTGCTACTGAAGAATGATGGCATACCTGTGTGATCTTCTCGGTGACTAGGGTGTGTCTCTCAACATCGAAATCAACCAAATGGTGTCTTCCTCCTGGAATCCACTGAACTATCTCTCCTGAGATGCGCCTCTCTCCTCAATGAATGGTCATAATCTACATAATAATGAATTAGGTCGTTGACCCTTATCTTATAGATTTTCTAAACCCTAATTCACTATTGAAACCCTAATTCATTGTTGACTTCCAAATTTAGCTCGTATGATCTATTTTTAGCTCATAAAGGCTTAAAACCGCTTTTAACCACTTTTCGCTCAATGTCACTTTCCAAACATAACACCTTTGACTGGAGTGACCTCTAGTAACCCTGTTTACCCCTTTTCTGGCCCTGAATATAGTTTAACATGGTAGTTTAGACCATTAAGCCTCCTCTCTGGAGCTCCTATTTGGAAAGGGACATTGTATTCCTCCCTTCCTGAAATTGCTTGTACTCAAGCAATACCAATCCAGGTTGTTGCAACACTTGCTCACTCTCCCAAGTAGCATCCTCTACTAGAATCCCTCTCCATATGATCAAACACTCTTAGATGACCTTGCTCCTCAGTTTCCACTCCCGGAACTCCAAAACCTCCTCCGAAACCAACTCCAATTGTCCCTCCTCATCCAATGGGGGAAGCTCCTCTAATGTGCTAATGAATTATCCCACTTCCCTTTTGAGGCAAGATATGTGGAACACGTTATGAATCTTGCTCCCCTCTGGAAGCTCTAGCTCATAAGAAACCTCACCTACTCGACGCATGATCATGTGATCATGTAAGGCCCATAAAATATGGGCTTAAGCTTCTCGGCCCCACTCTTCTTCAGAGATGATTGTCTGTAAAGTTAGAGTCTCAAGAAAACCAAATCCCCAACCTCAAAGTTGTGCTCTATCCTGTGCATGTCCGCACTCATCTTCTATCGGTTCTGTGTCGTCTGTAGGTTCTCTTTCAACAACTTGAGAATCTCCTGACTCTCTATGATCCAATCCTTGGCCTTGGGAGCTCTTCTCTCCCCGAAAACCAAGTCTACCAAAGTGGGAGCATCATATCCATACAATGCTCGAAAGGGTGTCATACCAATGGATATGTGGAAAGTGGTGTTGTAGAAATTCTCTCCTAAATGTAGCCACTTTACCCATGTTCTTTGTTGTCCACCTACATAGTTCCTCAAATATCCTTCAACCCACTTGTTGACAATCTTCGTCTTCCCATCTATTTGAGGGTGATAGCTGGTGTTGGGCATCATCTCTGTCCCCACCAACCGAAACAACTCTCTCCAGAATGTCCCTATGAATCGACTGTCCCTGTCACTGACGATGTTCCTCGGCAACCCATGAAGTCTAAATACCTCCCTGAAGAATATCTTGGCTACCTGAACTGCATTGTACTCTGTCGATATGGCATAGACGTGAGAAAAATTGGTCAATCTGTCGACCACTACATAGATACAGTCCTTACCATGGACCTTGGGAAGGCTTGTGATGAATTCCATCGATATACTCTCCCATTTCTGCTCTGGAATGGGGAGTGGTTGAAGTAGCCCCGCTGGAAGAGCATGCTCTGACTTGTTCTGCTAGCAAGTCACACACTCACTGATGTGTCTCATAACATCCTGTTTGAGGCCCTTCCATGAGAACCTCTCCCTGATCTGTCTGTAGGTTTTGAAAAAAGACTTGATGGCCTGCTAGTGGTGAATCATGAATTGTTGTGAGGATCTTCTTCTTGAGCCCCGAATCTAGAACCAAGTAGACTATGTCCTTGTATAATATGACATCATCGATGACTCTATATTTGTCATTCTATATCTGCCCATCCATAACCTCACAAGCGAAATTGTTCTTGGAATATTCCACTAACAAGTAGGATTTCCAATCTGTTGAAATCTCCATCAAATAACATCCCGCAGGTCTCCTCGATAGTGCATCGACCAAAATGTTATTCTTCCCCTTGACATACTCTATGTTGAATTTGAATGTATATACCTTCGTCACCCATTTTTGTTGGCGCTCACTGAGGTCCTTCTACTAAACGAAATACTTCAAGCTATTGTGATCTGTCTTGACCACGAATTTGTTGCCCACCAAATATTGTCTGAATTTGGTCAAGGCATGCATGATTGCCAACATTTCCTTGTCATAAATGGAGTACAACCTCTCGGGCTGACTGAGCTTCCTGCTCTCCAATACAATGGGGTTTCCTGGTAATCCCAACACTGGAAAAGTTCCCATGACTTGTTTCATGTGATCAAAGGCTTTCAGTGACTCCTCGGTCCAAATGAAATCCCCATGCTTGTTAAGATCTGTCATCGATGCTCCAAGCTGAGAAAAACCTTGGCAAGGTAAAGTCTGGTAATGCCAACACTGGACAAGTGCCCGTGACTTCCTTCATGTGATCAAAGGCTTTATGTGACTCCTCGGTCCAGATGAAATCCCCATGCTTGTTAAGATCCGTCATCGGTGCTCCAAGGTGAGAAAACCCCCCTACAAACTGCCTGTAATAGTTTCACAACCCGAAGAAACTTCTCAACTATGTCACGTTCCTGGGTATTGGCCAATCTAGAATGGCCATGATCTTCTCCTGGTGCACCTATGCCCCCTGTGCACTGATGATGTGGCCCAAGTAAAGCAGCTATGTCATACCAAACTCACACTTGGACTCTTTGGAATATAATGAATGTGTCTCCATGATGCTCAATACCTCATCCAAGTGCCTCATGTGCTCCTGCCATGTCTTATGTAGACCAAGATGTCATCGAAGAAAACCAAGACTGATTTCCTCAACTGATCTTTGAATATGTGGTTCATGCAAGACTAGAATGTGGCGGGTGCATTGGTTAGCCCAAATGGCATAAACAGGAACTCGAAATGTTCAAAGTGACATAAAAATGTCATCTTCTCTATGTCCTTGTCTCATATGTTGATCTGATGATACCTAGAGCATAGATCAATCTTTGAGAAGAAAAATGCCCCATGCAATTCATCCATCAATTGGTCAATGTGCAGGATAGGCTATTGATTCTTGATGGTTTTCTTGTTCAAGGACCGATAATCAATGCACATCCTCATGGTGCCATCCTTCTTCATAACTAAGACAACTAAAGAGGTGAATGGGTTGTTGCTCGGTCTGATGTGTCCCATTGCTAGCAAATCCTTGATTTCTTTCTATATCTCATCCTTGAACCTCCTAGGATAAGGATAGGGGGGTGTGATCATAGGTTTGGCCCCCTCCTCCAACTCAATGGTGTTCTCAAACCCCCTGTCAGGTGGTCTCCCTAGTGGAATCGACCCAAAACCTCGTTGATGTTGTCCCAACAAATTCTTGATCTCTGTATGATACTGTTGTCAACCCTCAGAATCCTTCCATGTAGTGATCAAGCACTATGTGGCATATGCTACCTCCCCATGCCTGAATATCATATCCATCCTCTTGGTTGAAACTGTCATGGGTGCTCCTGTTGACATACCTCTCAGAACAACCTTCTTCCTGTCATGGTCTTTGAACCCCATCTCCAAGGTTTGGTAATTGGTGGTGATTTTTCCCAAGGTGATCATCCACTAGACTCCCAACACCACATATGTGCCATATAGGTCAACCACATAAAATGTGTCTCTCACTGTGTAGTTTCCTAAATTTATCTCCAAGTCTAGAACTCTGTCGAGACACTCCATTGTGTGGCCATTTTCTACTATAACATCAAACCCCTCAAACTCCTATGTCTGAAGTGCCTCTCTCGATACTAATGACGCATCAATGAATTTGTGAGTGGCCCTGCCATCTATCAGGGAGATTTCCCATTGCCCCTGAATAGTCCCTCTGATCTGGAGGGTATCATGCCTAGGAACACTAGAAAGGGTCGCTATGACTCCTCCCTTTGCTAGTTTGCGTCTATTAGCCTGCTCAAGCAGCTATGGAACTACCAGAGGGTGAGCTCCTGCTGGTGTCGGTGGTCTATAGGGAGGTTGCTCCTATGCCTATGTTGACTCCTCCTCTGAGCTAGTGGATCCACTGCCCTTCTCCTCCTCCTCATTGTCCACACTGCCTATTTCCACCTCAATATAATGAATATCTCCCTTTCCCATGCACCTGTGGCCTAGGACCCAAGGGTCTCTACAGTGGAATAAAAGCTTCTTTCTCATAAGCTCTTGCCTCATCTCATCATCCAGCTTCTCCTTGCCCTTTCATTCTCTCTGGAATGGCTTCCTATCTCGATCCTTCTGGGGTACGAAGGGTTTGGAAAAGGGTTTAGTCTTTGGCCCTGAGTCTGCAAAATCTTGAGTGCGTAGGATGGCATCTTGCAAGGTGGGTGGCCTGTATGCCTTCGCCCATCCTCTCAAAGGATCTGTGAGTCCCTCTGTGAATAGCATGAACAACCTGGTCTCTGATATATCTTTCACTACCACGGCTACCTGCTGAAATTCTGTGACGAATGCCTTTGTTGTGCCAGTTTGTCTCAACTGGGATAGATCCCTGAAGTGGATCTCAGGATCCCTCCTGTCAAACCTGTCCATGAGTCTATCTTTGAACTCCCTATAGGAGGTGATGCGACAGTGACCCAATGTCATCAATCCATGATGCCACCACTCGTGTGCCTCACCCTCCAAGTGTAAGGTGGCGAAATTGATGACCTCTGTCTCGGTCATCTGGTTGAGCTTGTAGTATGTGTCTATCTTCTATACCCAAGCTCTGGCGGTGCATTTGGATGATCCGTCGAAAGAAGGTATGGTGATTTTACCAACTTTCTAGATGAAATCAATGTTTTGCCCATATTGTTGTTGTGGTCCTCCACTTCGTGGCTCTCTGGGGCAATTCTTGAGTCTGAGTCCACAGTACTCGAATAGGTTCATGTCCTAATGGAAGTCACAACCCAATGTTGCATACTCCCTCCTGTACTCTACAATGTTCCCTACATGAGTGGGCGGCCTATGTGTTATCGGTAGTTGTGCTGCTATCGGGGGTGCCCTTTGGAAACTGGGAAACAAAGGTCTGAGAATCCTACTCGAAGAGGTGTATGTGCGAGTAGGAGACTGGGGTCTACTGCCTGCCCCCAAGTTCCTTTGTGTTACATGTGGGGCTTGTGTGCTCGGGGTGCCCACTATAGCCAATCTATCAGCCATCTGTGTCAAGGAATGGGTCATGGCCCGCTGACTAGCTACCATATCATTGATAACCTGCATGAAGATTGCCTATGGATCCATGGGGGCCTTACCATTTCCCTTTGGTCACTCACATATGTCACCTAGAATCCTCTCTGCCTCGCGCTCAACCTCATACTCTGTCCTTCTCTTTGCTTCTCTGTGCGCCTCTTCCTCTTCCTCTGAGTTGTGCGGGAAAGGAGGAAAGTCAGGCCTAGACCTTCTTTCCTTATGCTTGTTGTAAGTGACATATTCGTCACCTACATGCTCACGACCCTCTGGGTCTTCTGTTGCACTCATCGTCTTTAGTCATAGACTGGAAGGACTAAAGCTCTGATACCACTATAATGTTCCTAACTTGGCTATTCTAGGAAATGTTGTTAATGTGTGTGTAGGATCAATGGTTTACAGCATATAAATGATCATACAAATAACAAATGCGACAAAGGCTGCAAAGTTTATATTATGATATCTCTGCGGAGTACAAATGTCAAATGCGGCTGAATAAAATGAATCACTCGACTAGATCAAATGACAAAGGATCTTAGCCAAAATACAATAAGAAAACTAAAAGATAATACCCGATAATATCTCAATACTATGGGGTTAATGGATGTGTTGGAACTGTGGTGTCTCGCACGATAACTGTTAAAAGTCCAGAAAATTCACCCTGGTGGCTAAACTTCTCGGAATGGCCTGAAAATTGTCCCAAACGGTGCGCCTTGCTCTAGCTCTCAGTATTGATGGCTAACCGGCTCCTCTGCTGGTGTTTTTGGACCCCGGATGGATCCCCTTGGGGGAATGAGCCCCTCTCTCACTGGAAAAATGCACACTAGTGATTCCACCGTCGGAATCAGCTGAGATGTATCTCAAAATGATCGCCTTGGCCTACTGGGAAATGGGTCAGAAGGGTTTCCTTGGATCTGATCTAATGATCGCTTCGGAACCCCGAATGTATCCGCCAAAACTGTTGCACTCCCAACTTTGGAAAATGCACCCCAGATGATTCCTCCGTTGGAATCTGATGAGGAACCAAGCGAAAGATGTCCCTTGCCTTCCTCTCAACTGGGTCGGAGGGGAATATCTGAACTCTCCCTAGATGGGACAAGTTGATCCACTGAAACTGCTTAGGAGTTGTGCCCTCACCCTGGATAAGTGTGCCCTTGCTACTGAACCCTGTGTAACTGCTGCTAAAGAATGATGGAAGACCTGTGTGATATTCCAAGTGACTAGGGTGTGTCTTTCAACACCGAAATCAGCCAACTGGTGTCTTCCTCCTAGAATCCATTGAACTATCTCTCTTGAGATGCGCCTCTCTCCTAAATGACAAGTCATAATCTGCATAATAATGAATTAGGTCATTGACCCTTCTCTTATATCTTTTCTAAACCCTAATTCACTACCGAAACCCTAATTTGTTGTTGACTTCCAAATTTAGATCGTTTGTTCTATTTTTAGCTCATAATGGCTTAAAAGTGCTTTTAACCATTTTTTTCTCAATGTCACCTTCCGAACATAACACCTTTGACTGGAGTGACCTCTAGTAACCTTGTTTACCTCTTTTCTGACCCTAGCTATAGTCTAACGGGGTGGTTTAGACCATTAAACCTCCTCTCTGGAGATCCTATTTAGAAATTCATAGTTCCATATAAATAACATATATAGAACTATGAACTTCAAGTAGCTCAAATATTTATTTAATATGAAATGGAAGAAATTAGAAGCTTACACCTCTCTCATGAAAAAAAAAAAATGACTTCACCAATTGTTGTCATGGTGTTATCTTTCAATACTTTAAACTTTAACACAAAAATGTGTATAAATAAATGTTGTGCATGCCTCACGTTACTTCTTTGTACCCAACACCTTAATAATTTATACCTTTATATTAAATATATTATTTAATAAACTTTAAAAATAAAATTAATTTATATATATAATTATATGTGAGAATAATAATATACATAATTAGCATATTTAAAAACCACTTTGAAATGACCATGACTAATTTATACCTTTAGATATCTCCACTTTAAAGTGTGAATTAAATATATTATTTAATAAACTTTAAAAATAAAATTAATTTATATATATCTCAGAGAATATTACTACACATACTTAGCATATTTAAAAACCACGGACCATGACTACACCAAGTATTATACATGAACCAACCAACCATGCCATGTAATCATGTAGTTCACACAATATGATTTGTACTGCCTCTTAATAATAAGGAATGGCAAAAATTACGCATGATACAAAAGTCTCCTCCTTGAAACTTTGAAATGATAACATGGACATGTTGTAACCACATCACTTTGAAACATACATGCTATCCCTTGTTTGTCATAAAGACATTCCTTACACATTTCCCATATAAGATAACCAATCCAAGTGTTGCATAGATACAATGTTTCATTTTATGATAATTATATCATTTGCATGTGTTTATAAATTATTATTATTATTATTTATTTATTTATTTATTTGGTTATTTTTAATATATATTATATAATATTTAATAAATAATATTATTAATATAAAAATATTTTCAAGTTTTATAGTAAAATATGATATTGGATAATTTTTAAAATATTATGAGTTAAAAAAAAATTGTTAAAAAAAATTAAAAAAACTCATCATCTCTTATAATTTATTCTAAACTTTTAAATTAATAATGAATTAATAACAAAAAGACATGTTCCAAAAAAACCTCATCATTTCTTATCATTTATTCTAAACCCTTAAATTAATTAAAAAAACATTTTGTTATTTAAAATAATAAGTATGAACACTTTGAATCTATTACAAATAATATACATGAACCAAGTCTCCCTCCTTGGAACTTTGAAGTGATAACATACACATATTGGAAACAAAGTTCTAAACTCATAGTCATGTTGGAACCACATCACTTTGAAACATACCTATTCTATCCCTTTGGAGTTTGTTTGTCTACTTGATGATATTTTCCATAAAGACATTCCTTACACATTTTTCCATATAAGATATACAAAGTGTTTGATAGATACAATGTTCCATTTTAGGGAAATTATGACATTTGTATTGGTTTATAATTGATTTTTTTTTTAATTTTTTATATTTATTTTAATAATATTTAATAAATAATATTATTAAAATAAAAATAATTATAGTGAAATATGATGTTGGATAATTTTTAAAATATTTTGATTTAAAATAATTTGTTATCTTTGTGATATTAAGAAGATTGAAAATGAAAAATATTTTGTTTTTAAATGTATTGTGTATACACATTAAATTTCAATTTCGAAATATTTATTAAGATATCAACTTTCCTAATTTTTTAATTCATCAAAATTATAATAATTTAAGAATGATTTTGTTTTTAACAATATTTTTTTTTTAAAACAAATTAAGTTATTCATTTTTTAAAGATCCAATAAACTAATATTTAATTTCAATATATATTAATAACTTTCCTAATAATTTAATAAACAAAAACTTTAATAATAATATTTAAATACAATTATAATAATTTAAGAATAATTTTTTTTTAATAAAAATAAAATTTTAAAACAAATTAAGTTATTCATTTTTTAAAGATCTCATAAACTAATATTTAATTTCAATAAATATTAATAACTTTCCTAATACTTTAATAAGCAAAAATTTTACTACTAATATTTAAATAAATAAATAATACTTATATAAATAAAAACCTCACTGATACTATTTAAATAAATAAAAAACTTGACTTTTTATGTAGCTCAATGTTATATATATATGGAAAGTAGAGCAAAGAGGTATATTTTATATAAATTGGAATTTATTCTTAGTTGGAAAATATTTAGTTTAAGGTCAATAGTTTGGCGAGCACGAATGAATGTTCATTTCAATAATGATATGTTGTATGTAGTAAATTCCATAACACTTACCTATACCTATTTGTTGACTAAATTGAGTAAACTATCATCTCGAAGTAAATCAATCAACTTACGTTACAAAGTTTAGACCTAACTTTGCGGCTTCACTTTTTATGATCAATTTCACATATGTCATTTGGTTGATTTTTTTTAATTCAATTATGTTATATTTTAATTATTGGATTATAATTTTCATAAACATATGAAGATGTTGTTTTTTTTTAATTAATTAAATAAATATATTTGAATAATATTTTGTGAAAACATAAGGGTGGTAGATGTGGGGGACAATAAGTTAGTTATCTTGGAGGATATATCACCATAAATTTTGTTTGGGGCCTTGGAACAATAGCCACTAATGAAATGGAAGCATTCATTCTCTATGAACGAATCAAACAAACTCTTATGAAAGGGTTTCGAAGAATAATAATCTATCGTGATTTTATGGTTCTCATAAGAGCCATTATCAAATAAAATATAGCTAGAAGCAATATATACAGGGGTGCTCTCACTCGTATCCAGACTCTTCTCCATCAATTTGAAAACTATGATATATTCCACATCAAGTGGAAGTTGAACATGGCACCAAATCAGCTTGCCAAGGAAGGATACACCTTAAGGAAAGGTGAAATGAAGGTTAATGGGGATTTGAAATCCCATCCCATCCCTTAAATGTGCAAATGATGATTGCAATTAATATTTGTATAAGGTTGGAATATCAACCTCCAAGGACTACGATGTGACTCCCATATTCATTCCTGCTCATGTAAGCAAGGCATTCCTCTCTTTGSCGTAATGGATAAGTACCAAGAGTTCACATGGCTTTGTACTTTTCATCAAGCCTAGAATGAACGCATCACGRCATGCAACTTTTTAATATTGAACCACCACGCTCCATAGGAAGAAATTATTCCTCCTTACCGTAAGARMAATTTTCATACCARCTTTTATGTTTTATCAAACAATTCKRCCATCCAAAGATTGGGAAACCCACCTCCCCCAAGCATCAAACATCGATGTACAAGAACTTTTAAGGAGACTCAGACATTAACAACACAGTGGCTAAGAAAACCAAATGACCTCCCCAAACATCTACAATCTGATTCTATCTATCCCATCTGTTTTTTTTTTTCTCTTTACGAGCTTACTCTAGATCGTCTTGCTAGAAACAAACCCCTTGGAATTTCATATCTAAATCCCCTCAATCAATTTCAACCAAATTTTGCTTCCTATGTTTGTCAATGGTGTCTCCCTTTCCCATCTGAAACCATTACTTCGTTCACCTTGTCACCCTCTGACTTGGATATCAACAAAAAAGTGGGAATTTCAAGGAAAATTGTAGCCATTATACATCTGGAACAAGATCTGACTATACCAAAACAAGGTTGCTCTAGCAGAAAGCATTGGCAGCACTGGAAACACACACCACACAGAGACAAATTATGAGCATCCAACACACAATGGAAAAATTTTGAGTGGTCCATAACAGAGGCACCTTCGAACATGATGGACCCATCTTGGTCTGACATTAAATGAATTTTGAGAAGACACGAGGACATGGAAGGAAAGCATATTGAGATACGCTCAAGTGGAAAACAAGGTAAATCAAGTTGGCACCAAGGTTAATGGACAGAAACAAGTAATTTTGGAGCTGCTTCAGCGATTGGAAGAATTAGAGAAAGAAAAAATGAGACTGGTGATCTAAAGCAAGTTGTAGAAACTCTCATGCAGCAAGTGGAGGATTTAGAACTCAAATTTCATCAACTGAGAGTAGAAGCCTTGCCACATCATTTGAATATTGGTTCCAAT
>JASDQU010246518.1:6532-16632 GCA_032191745.1 Picea mariana
TGTGTTGTGTGATACATGTGATGTGATTGGTTTATAAATGGCCCAAATGTATGTTTAATGCATAGTTAGCTAATGCATCAGTCAATGTATTTAGACATCTAGGAATGTGCTGATACTCAATATAATCAAAATAACGTTCCAAGAGGTGAATTCGTAAATATACCCATAATAAAGTAGGACTTTGTATAGCATAGACATTACTTAGCTGTAGTACTACTAGCTGCGAATCGAGTCATACAACCAAGTGGCAGATACCGAGCGAAATAACATCAATCAAAAATTCGATAATGGCACTATACTCTGTAATATTGTTGGTCGCACGGCCGAGACACACACCTCATAGAGTGATAAGTTCGTTTGTAGGGGCGTAAATTGCCCAAGCAACAGAAGCAAGGTTCTGAGTACTATGGCTAGCGCCATCAGCAAAGCTAATGTGGGGTAGTGAAGACTCCGACATCTGGAAACCAAACACAACATAACATAAGCGATCGAGGGCAGAGACCAGATAACGAAAAAGCATACTACAATAACACACAAGAAGTATGATACAATAAAATACATGTACTCATGCACAGGTGATCTTAGGCATAGTACTTCTTTAAGTACAACCCATTTCTGGGTTCGCTCAAAGGGATACCATCGTAGTCCACTAACTCGTAAGATCCTTTCTCCAAAACTCGTCTAATGATATAAGGACCTCGCCACATAGCTTTAAATTTTCCTGCTCCTAGCATATCTCGATCTTGTTCGTAAAGGAGAACCAGATCACCTTCGGAGAAAACGCGAGGCTTGACATGTTTGTCGTATTGGGCTTTGACGTGTTTCTTCTGGGATTCTATGACTAGGGTGGCGTCGCGACGAGTTTCGTCTAATCACATGAGATACAACATACTTTCTTCTTTGGCAAAAGTGTTTGGGAGGAGTTCGACAGCTAGTTTTAGGGAGGGTATCTCACATTCAATCGGCAGGATGGATTCTAGACCATAGACTAACTGGAATGGTGTAAACTCGGTAGCAGAATTAACAGATGTTCGGTAACCCCACAATGATGAAAACAACATTGTGTGCCAACTCGTTTTGTGAATCTCTATCGTTCGTTGAAGCATGGTAATGAGGACTTTATTAATTGCTTCGACTTGGACGTTGGATTGTGGGTAATAGGGTGTTGAGTTTTCATGGCGAAGACCCAACTTTTCAGTGAGTTAGGACATCATGAAGTTTCTAAAGTGACTACCGTGATCAATGACGATAGCTTGAGGAACACCAAAATGAGCTATGATGTGATTGAATATGAATAATGCTGCGGTCTTTCCGGTGTTGTCAAATGTCGACATCGCCTCGTCCCATTTCGTAAAATAGTCTACGGCTATAATAATGTATCCATGCCTTCTGAACGAGTGAGGGTGACATGTCATGAAATCAATACCCCATTTCACAAAAGGACCAATGAAGACCACAGGGTGAAGAGGAGCAGAATGTGACCGTATTTTATGGTTGTAGGTCTGGCAAGCATGGCATTTTTGGACGACAATTATACAATCGTTAAATAAAGAAGGCCAAAAATACCCTGCTCACAAGATCTTCTGGGCAGTAGCATACCCAGACATATGACCACCACAGGCTCCAGAATGACAGTCATTTAGGGCTTTCTCGGCTTCGTCAAACGTGAGGCAGCGTAAAAAAACTGAGTCAATCCAACGACGATAAAGAGTATCACCGAGGATAATATACTGATGGGCTTGGTAGCGTATTCAATGACGATCAATACTAGACAAATTGGGCCGGAAAGTCTAGGTTTGAAGATATATGATGATATCTCCATACTAAAGATCATCGGAATTAATCAGGAAAAGGGATTCATCAGGTAATGAATCGGCTGCTACATTTTCCGTCTCAGAGTAGGGAAAGTCACATATCAACTCAGCAAACACTAAGGATTTCTTAGACTTAGCGCGTTCGAATTCTAAGTCAAAATCCCGGAGTATCACGATCCATTTGGAGTATTTTCCCCCTAGTAGTTGATGTGTGAGAATGTGTTGCACATGGTTGCAGTTAGAAATTACCGTAGTCTTGTGAGAGAGGATATAGTGCCAGAAACGTTGAACTGCTTGGATGGCTACCAAGGCCAGTTTTTCAACATGTAAATACTTGGTTTCGGTAGGCATAAGACTTCGACTCAAGTAATAGATGACATGTTCGTCATGAGAATCATCCTCCTGGATGAGAACCATAGCGATGGTGTAATCTGAGGCTACGAGATAGAGGAAATAATCATGACTATAATCAGGTGGGAAGAGAAGTGGGGTACGTGTCAGGGACAGTTTCAAAGCTTCGAAAGATTTTTTGGCAGTGGTATCCCATACAAAATTAGACCCCTTTTTAAGTAGTCGCGTAAATCCAAGAGTTAGCTCGGCATAGTTCGGGATGGAACGAGGAAGAAAGTTTGCTTTCCCTTGCAAACTTTGTAACTGGCAAAGCGAAGAAGGAGGATGGAGATTGAGAATTGCCTCGACTATCAAAGAATCTACCCTGATCCCTTGACATGAAACAATAAAGCCTAGAAGTCGGCCGGATTCTACACAGAAAATGCATTTTTGAGGATTCAAGCGTATACGGTAAAACTGACATCGAAGGAAAATGGCTCGGAGGTGTATTGGATGATCTACACGGTGCATGGAATGAGCGGGTAAGTCGTCTAGATATTGCTGCACGATGTGGTTGATATCATGGAAGGCGTAAGACATAGCGCACTGAAAAGTTGCGCCAGCGTTTTTTATACCGAAAGGAAGTTTCCGATAGGCGAAAGTGCCCCAAGGACAAATAAAAGCTATTTTGTGTTGGTCCGCGGGAACGATATTGATTTGATTATATCCGAAGAAACCATCCATCAGAGAGAAGATTTCACTTCTGGCACAATCGTCGACGATCTGGTTGACAAAGGGGATAGGAAAGTTGTCTTTAGGACATGCTTTGTTAATATCCCTACAATCAATGCACACGCGGATTGTGCCTTGTTTCTTGTTGATTGGGACAAGATTGGAAACCGAGTCAGTGAGAGCCATCGGGTAAATAAAGTCGACTTTAAGAAGTTTCTCGACTTCAAGCTTGATAGCAACCACTTTACATGGGTGGACTGGATGAAGGCGTTGCCGGATGGGTTTATCATCTGGGTATGTCTTAATCTCATGTATCACAATGTCGGGGTCAATACCTGACATTTCTTCATAGCTCCAGGCGAAGACGTCACAAAATTCTTTGAAAAGCGACTTGTAGGTGACAATTTCGTCCAGGGGAACACGAAGCTCCGATATGCACATTTTCGACAATTCCAGGTTTTATGGATATGTCGAGGGGGATGGTGGGTGAGATATTACTTAAGTTCCCTTTAGAAAACACATCGTGTGTAGACTTGGGAATGGTAGAAATGACGACAATGGTCGAGATTCGTTGGTGGCTCTTGATGGTGTGTTGTTCTAGGAAGAGGATGGAACGATGATGTCCATCGTCCCAAGGGGTGTCTTCCATAATAGACATAATCATCTCATCCATGGGGAAAATGTCACAGAAAGGATCTAGAGATAAATCACCAAGAGAGGGGGTAGAAGGGGTTGCCAATTGAATGGCTTGATAGGCAGATTCGACCAGACTCAAAGGCATTTCGTCACTGTAACGAAGATGATCGTCGGGGTTGGGTACCATCCATGGGTTGTGAGATGCATGGGTTCCGTGAATAGAGGTGGAGATTATGTTGATCAAGGTGACAGATGGATGTGGAACATCGGGTGGTGGGATGGGGAAGGTACCCATTAACGAGGAGTCTTTAAGAAGACCCACACCGACGTTCTCGTATCCAGAGGGGGTTTTGGCGATGAATGGTATGTTGTCGGTACATGCATCCGAGTTAAAGAAGGCTAATTGGTCGACGGTAATTACCTTTCCTTGATGTGGGAAACGCATGACACGAAAAAGAGTTGACACAACTATGCGCATGGAATCAATCCAGCTACGACCAAGTAGAAGGTTGTAATCGAGAGGAGCGTCAAAGACTTCCACTTCAACTTGGACCATTTTGCCTTCTAACGTAATCGACAATGAAGGGAGGACACCATAAGGCTTAAAACCGGAGCCATTAAAGTCTTTGAGTGTGTTGTGGGATTCAGTCAAAGGAGGAGAGTCGATGGCTTTCCAACAGGTAATAGACATGACACATGTCGAGGTACCCTCGTCAATAACTGTTCTACAAATGTTTTTGTCGGAGACAATAACTTGTATTTGGAATGCGAGTTGAGGGGGTAACCTTGGAATGTGATCTTCCAAGTCAAAAATTATTAAATTCGTATCCGTAGGGTCGATTCCACCGATAGCTTTCAACAATGCCTTCCGTTGTATAGGGAAACTTTGAAGGACTTCGAGGGCTGACATCGCGGATGGTGCTTGGGCCAGATCTTCAACAATACTGTAGTTTTGGGCAACACGGGCATGAGGATTGAAAGCTGATTTCTGAACGACGCCCTTTGGAGGAGGGTGAAGAATTGTGTCGAGGCTTGGTCACTCGAGATGAAGAGGACTGTTGGTAGGTGGAGTCATGGGAGATGGTTGGATCAACGAAGGAGGTATCACATCAACCTTCTCTTTGGAGGAAGAATAATCTTTGGCTCGAGTGGTAAGTGTGATGTCATTTTTCTTTGAATCTCGTGTACCCATTAAGACATAGGATGTATTAGCGGGGGAAGGTTGGTCATGAATGACCAATTGGGCTTGTTGTTGAGAAGGGAAGGGTTGTGACAATACAACTGGAGTGGGTGGTTTCGTGGTCCCTTGAAGGAACTTAGTAACCTCAGCTTGTCATGGACAATCCTTAGTGTAGTGATCATCACCACAGATAAGACAAGGGTATCGGGGTTTGCGCTTATCCCTATCATCAACAGGTGGTGTTTTGGTTCTTTCTTCTTTCAAATTATTTTTTTCCTCCTTATTCTTACCTTTTCCCTTTCTGGATTTGTTTTTACCAGCAGGGGTAGATTGAACAACATTTACCTCAGAAGTCTTGCCAGTGGGAGGGGTAGGAGACGAAACATTTTGAACATTGGAAGAAATGGGTTTGGGGTTGTTGCTAGAGGTTTGGACGAAATGAGGTTGGGCGTGGAAAGTGCCAATCACACCGTCAGTTGCATAAGAAGCAGCAAGAGTAGTTGAAGTGGCAAAAGTAGAAGGACGAGGCGCATCAGGGAGTAAGTCGTAAAGAGTACCTGTTTATGAGTAAACAAGGTCAAGGTATTGAGCACGACTAATGGCCTATTCTTCCATGAAAAATCCACCCATGGCGATGTCACGACTGATGTCATTCATGAATGATTTCGTGAACCACTCTGCCAACAACTGATCGGGAAGTTCAAGTTTCATGAGACGCTTTCTCCATCACCACTCATGAATGTGATCGGAGATATGAGTGGCTTTGGTTTGTTTGAAAGAAGTCAAAATCTCGGTCCTTGTTTCACAGTGGATCGGTAACTGGTAGTGGGTGAGGAAAGCCATAGCGAGGGTGTTGAAGTTGGCGAAGAAACTTCGTGGTAATTATATATACCACTTCATGGCAGAACCTGTGAGTGTTCGTTGAAAAAGGTGTAAACGAATAGAGTCATCCATCAAGGAGTTGGATGAGCACCAAAGGTGAAAAGTCATCACATGATTGTTCGGGTCCTCTCCCAGTTTTCCATCGAATTTAGGGATGTCAGATGGTAGTTTTGTCGATATAGCGAACCATTGGGGAGAGTGACGAATCAGATCATTTAAAATCCTCGACAGATCCGGTAGGTCCAACGTGGCTAAGAAAGGTAACTGTCTATTCACATGCGGGTACTGGTGACTTTGGGGAGGGAGTCCCCTCGGAAAACCAGTGGGACCATAAGCAATCTGCATATAATGTGAGGATTGAGGCAAATTCAGTTGTTGGTGTGGAGGCAAGTAACTCATAGGGTTGTATCCTTGAACGGGGGTGTGGGGTTGAGCATTCGAGCCCCAAATAGGATTAGGCGTAC
Organism: Picea mariana; assembly: GCA_032191745.1. Lineage (NCBI taxonomy): Eukaryota > Viridiplantae > Streptophyta > Pinopsida > Pinales > Pinaceae > Picea > Picea mariana. Next base: position 12,571 of record JASDQU010246518.1, read on the forward strand.
CAGGATAGGGTTGGCCTGTACTATGGGGCATAACGGAGCTAGCCTGATGTTGTTTCCCCCCGGTTAGGTGAGGGTTATGTTGTATAAGATGATTCCAATACTGAGCCAAGGATGGAGGTATGTTTTGTCCATAGGGTGGGGTCAGTGGGGGTTGTGTCCCAATTGGGATTTGTCCTACAAGGGGGGGTTGAGTTGGGCCTCCTTGGTGAAATTGTCCACCAACATGAATCTGGTAATTTGGTGTGAACGACGGAATGGTGCCACTAGGATCAATGCCTTCGGTAGAGGATGGAAGAGGTCCTCTGAAAGGGGGTGGAGGAAAATTCGGAATGAAACTGGGAGGATGGTGCCCAGAAGGAGTGGGACCACTAGGAGTTCCGGATGTGATTTGCATAGGAGCGAGAATAGAGGCATTCAACGCATGGTATCCGGGTGGAAGTGTCGGAGTGAATCTGGGAGAAAGAGATGTTCCAATGGGGGCTTGACTAGCTGCGGTAATCCCGATGTGAAGACTCATAGTATCTATGTAATGGACCATTTGTAAAGGGAGAGTTAAGATGTGGTCAGCTTGCGGAGCTTCTATACTAGGAAAATAATAAGCAGTAGTAAAAGGTATTGCCTCTGGATCAGATGTTTCGGGTAGCTCAGATGAGACAGTGATATCAATGCCTGCTCCTGAGCCAAAGATATCCCATCTAAAAACGCCAGTATTCCAAAAAGGATCTTGACCCTCAGGTCCTAGGAAATGTCCAGTCGGTGATCCAGAAGACTAAACAACCAAGTCTCCGGAGGAATTCACTCGCACAATGCGTCTCTCGGAGTCGGGATGAAGTCAAAAATCCTCTCGAGAATTGGTAATTCAGAACCATTCCTGAGAGTCAATTCTTTCCACTTGTGGAGTGGCAATGTCTTGGACTTCACTCTATTGAGGAGAACCCTTCGGTGAGTTGGTAGACAAGGGTTGAGAACCTTCCAGATTTTCTAGGGGTAAGCCTTGCATTCTACGTGAACGATGTGGAGGGTAAATTGTGATCGAGTTAAAAACTTACGAAGGAAATTGTATGGTCAACTTGGGTAAACAAACAACATGTGCTAGTAAAAATCTATGAAGCAAAACCAATCAAATAAGACCTTCTAATTCCGAAGTCACTAGTTGGTGATGAAATCCAACGTCGCAACGACGAGACAAGAAGGGGCTGGGCTAGGGTGGAAAAGTTACGTTGACGACCTACTTAACGGACTTACATCCTGGTGCAAGCTCCCACACATAATCGTGGGTATACCCTCCAAGGAGCCCGGGTGAGTTTGGCCAACGTCAATTCCAGGTACCGTGAATAGTTGCCCCTTCATAGTCACCTTGTGTACGACCTTAAGAAGATAGGCCACTAAGGTTACCACCAACAACAATCAATCCTGGGGGAACAGTCGACAGTCTGATCCACACGCAAGGGCAGGGTATCTAGCCTGAAATCAGCTTGAGAGGATTCCACTCATCATTGTGGGTATACCTTCAAGTGACCCCCGTAATATGTGCAATCTGTACACCGATATCAACAAAGCAGGGTGAGTAACTATGTCAATCTCAATGCGACCTCGAATTTGACCCGTGTGTGAGAAGGGCTTCCCAGGACAAAATGTTGCAAATGGAATTTGACACTCCTTACCACAAGATGCTATTGTGTATTTTGTGCTTTGGAGAGTGTATCTCACCGCCTATTCCAAAGCTCTAGCCTAGCTAATGTTGGTGTAATAGAGTCCTAGAAAAGAGTTACTAGTTAAATTTTAAAAATTGGCAATATTATTAAAGGATGTTGTTACTCAAAGGAGATGGAAATGAAACCAATGTTGTGTGAGACTCTGACCCAACAATGCATAGATAGGAATGAATGATACCAATTTTTTGTTCGATGAATTCTATTTACAGGAGGGAAAGAGGAGTTTTCTGGAACAACTTGAACTACGATATATGATCTTCTTTGAAATGCAATATGAATGAATCATGAACAATGCAAATTCTCTATTCGTTCTATTTCAACAATTGAATGCTAATATTTTCGAATAAAAAGTTGCTTAAAAAGAAAATGTTTTTTAAATTTCACTAGAAGCCAAACAATAGTGGTGGAACTAAGAAAAACTAGCAACTAATGAAAAAGCCATATACAACGAAAAGCCCAAACCAATCTTTCAACGAAGACAAAAATACCAAACAGACAAGACTAGTCTCTTCAAATGCATATGGATAACAATTTTCCAAGTAATGAGCAATTGAAAAAGACAATTAATCCCAACTTTTAAACTGATCATCGGCTCCCAACCAAACAAGCACTCAGATTTCAAAACCAGAGATTATATCCTTGTTAAGAAAAGGTCAAGAGGTAACAATTGAGAAAAAATGAACAAGAAGAGATTTTGACTTCTGAAGACTAATCATTCATGAAATCCGAAGTCAAGAAACAATCAATCACTGGCCAAAGAAGTTATTTTCAGACACACATTCAAATCTAGGCCTTTGAGGATACAAAAAACCTTAATCCAAAAAAATTGCAAATGGGTTCGCAGGCTGGCAGTGGGGTACAGTGCGAGAATGAAGGATTCTCGTAGACTGGACACAAGCAAAGTGTGAGAAGTTTGCACTGGACTGAACAGTAGGGTGCGAACTCTAGTGGTTCTCACAGGCTATAGAAGGGTGCAGTGCGAGAAGGCCTGAAACTGAGCAAAATTTGGAAAAAGGACAAAATGTTTGAAGGAACTTCTGGACTCAGGGAGTCTATCAGGGTCTCCTCAAGACTCAGAGATTGATGGAAATGAAAAATGGTAAGTTAAGAGAAAATGGCCAAGGAAAAACCACCAAAAATGGGTTGCATCCCCAGTGGAGTCGCCAATTTTGTTATCGGACTAATCGGTAGGTGCGAACACTAACAGATCTCCCTAGATCCACCTGGATCTAGAACAAAATAGGACATGACACGACTCTTTCCCTAAGTTGTAATAATTGAATCTACTAATAGGAAGGAATATGTGACATACCTTTATATCGCTTCCTTAGGTCTCTGTTGTTCTCACTTCGCTCCGGTGCTCTCGTGAAGTCAAGTCCAAGACAACACAAACCAACCAAAGTGAAGATAGCAAAATATATTCAATGTCAACTTATACATATAATCAAGGAATTACACAATAAAGTAAGAGTGACTTTATGGGAAATGGACATGCCGCTGTATCATATTAATTGAAAGTAGAAGATACAACCTGATCACCTTGATGTTGCAAGCTTCCTTTTAGTGACCCTTGGTTCCAACACACACAATTTATCTGTACTTGCATAAAGAAGATCCAATTCCTCTTGAGAGACCAAATAGATTCTTCAAGCTTCTGTCCAAACATGGTTCTTCACACAATTCTTTCACCAATTCTTCATTCAATCTTGCTTAACCTTTTCCATGAGAAACCTTTCAATATATAGGAGAAGGAGAGATGGTTACATGGATGAGGTGTATAGTTGATGATGTTGGTACATATTGATGAGTCATAGTTGATAAGTAGTTGACACATGATTGGTACATACTTGGTACATGGTTGGATGCACTTTTTTATGGTATAGGTTGATTACAGGTTGGTACATGGTTGATGCACTTGTTTATGGTACAGGTTGATTACAAGTTGAGGTACAGGTTGATGCATGGTTGATGCATGGTTGATGAATGGTTTAGATTTATTGGTACAGGTTTACAACGGTATATCTCACAGTGATAGTGTGACAGTGGTTCCATCATTTTACTTCTACTTCAGGGTGGCAAGACGGGGCAATGACAGGTGGTTGTAGCCACCTTCCGGTTGTAGCCGGAGAACATTAGGGGTTGTAGCCTCCTTCTGGTTGTAGCCATAGAATTGGGGAGTTGGAGCTTCCCTCAGGTTGTATCCTGAGAAACTAGGGGGTTGGAGCCTCCTTCCAGTTGTAGTTGGAAAACAAAGGAAGTTGGTGCTTCCAATGAATGTAATTATTCAAGACATATAAGAAAAAACATTCTTTGGCTTTCTCTCGATTTGGGTTTCCATGTAAAACAC
>JASDQU010246520.1:0-13854 GCA_032191745.1 Picea mariana
GTTTCTCACAATCGATCATCGGCAAATGACCCTCCATGCTCTTTAAATAGAGATCATGGACCAATCGGGTGTTAAGCCACGGATCAATGGCCGTTAAGATCGAGGAGAGTATGAACCGTCGGATCACTCTATGTCGGGAACATATCGTAACCGTCGGATTTCCTAACTACAAATGTATACTAATGCATACTAAAGAAACACACTTTTACCTAACGACATATTAGACCAAGTAGATCTTAACTAACTCCTAAGTGTCTAAATATCCTAACAATTCTAATACAGACATATGTCCTAGAAGAATAACTATTCCAACAGATGTTGAAATCCATGCCATGGGTTACAAGGACTATTCTTCTAATCCAGACATACGTCCTAGAAGAATAAATGTCTTGGACCATTTTACATCTAGAGAATGTTTGTCCATCAACACATTGACTATCCATCTAGTTGATAATCATTTTCAACTCTATTGATAGTCTACATGACAATCAGAACAATGTCATTCAATAGAACACAACTATGTCTATCGATAGTAGTACACAACTACTATTCAGTAGTACACAACTACTTAATCAATGACACATAGTCATAACCAGTGGAACACATCCACCAAAATAGCATACATCTACTGTCCAGAGACATACAGTCTCCATAACAATCATATCATCTAATATCAACTTGCATAAAATAATATCATGATATAAACTGAGTCATCTGGGCCATTCTTCCACTCACATCTGTGAGATCTAGAAGAACATCTACCCTCAAAATGTAAGACATCATCCATGGGCTATCTGGACTATTCTTCTCAAGCATATTGAAAAATAATTGTCCCTAATTTTTGAGCCTAGACTGTTGAGGAAAAAGGTATTAATTACCTTACTCAATCATTTTCGAATTTTGTCTGGCTAGGACAAGATAGTAAGGAATATCACCCTATGCTTTATAGCCTCATAAATAATTTCCCAATCTGCAAGTATTAACTACCAGGTCTTAGGCTGATTTATTAATGAAAAGAATATTGAAAAAATAAAATAAAATTTTAGTTTAGTTTCTAAAATGTATGCACATTACAAAAAGTAAATATGGAGATCAAAAGAAAAAGTGACCAAGTCATAAACACACACAAATGAGACAGAATAGCAATCTGATTTATTTCATTCCAAGATATCAAAAGTGGTTTTATATTTACAAAACCCTATGGGGGGCATGGACCAAATTCTAATTTAGAGATCCCCGATGAACACCATACAAAAGGACTCCGACAAGAAGTGAAAACTGAAATTTATAATCTGGATCAACTTGCCACAGACTGTTGCCAATTTGACTCTGCAAAATATCCTTTATCAGATATGAAACTTAATCCATAAATAGACAAGTATACACAGACTATCAAGGATGGATCAACACCTCTAAAACAAGCATCTGAATGATTTGGTTCAGTTTTGAACCTTGTTGTCTACAATAAGACCTTGCTATCAAATTAGGCTTTCAATGAACTCAAGAATGAATGAAAACTGAACTATCTCATGAAATCAAAAGATAAAACCTTAGTCTTTATTTCTCCTTCTATTCTCCACTTGTTTTTTCTTCTCATTTAGCTTTTATGCCTTCCAAATAAGTTGAAGTAGTTAAACTACTTTCTTTAGTTAAGTTAGTTGAACATAACGAATTTAGTTTAGGATAAATAATAATAATATTTAAGGGTATTTATTTCATAATAACTATGTAGGTGGGACCCCTTGTGACTCCCTTCTTTTATTCTTTTCAAATTATAAAATAAAACAAAATTGGATAATCATTTAAACACATGCCACCTTGTAACTACCTTAAATACCTTCAAATTTTGAATATTTAAATATCGGAAATAATTCAAATCATATCCAAACATTTGTAAATATCCACATAATCCACATTATCTAAAAAAATAGCTTGTTTTCCAAAACTTCATGCAGACCATTTTCTTCAACAACTCAATCATAAAAAAACATAAATTAAAATCCATACTTACCACTCTGAGAGGCAATCTTTGTTTTATCATTGTTGTCCCCCTTTGACTTCCTGGAAGTAGCCTTTGGTTGATTTGAACCTTGAGGTTGTATATCACTAATAACATGGGAACAATCATCCTTTATCTTGCACATGGGGACATTGATTTTAATCCTTTTACTAGCATGAGAGGATTGAATAGGTGAATGCACAGGGGCAATATAAACATTAGGATTTATAGGTGGGGGAGAAGGTAATGACAAATTGGTCCAGCCACGATGGTGAGAAACAACTGGATTGGCAATCTCTTTCCATCCATCATTTGCATGGACTTCTAGTTGCAAGGACACATGAGGAGGCACAAGAATACCAGGGATGTTTTGAGGCTAGAAGGGAGGTCTCTCTATTTGAGGTTGTACTATTACTTGCCCGATCTAATTAAATAACCCATCTTGAAACAATTGGTTCAATTCCTAGGGGTCAACATCAAAATGAATAGAGAATCTAGGCCTTCTAGGCCCTTTGTTCCAGTTACTTCTTCCTCTATTATTTCTGCCATGGATTCCCCTACTGAAGAAAATCATCTTGTATGCAACAATTCATCAGTAACTAAGCCCTTAATAGACCATACATGACATTTTTATTACATGAAACAATAATTGGCTCATAAATTGACACATGACCCATGCAAATCCATCCATAAGAAATCATTTAATAATTTCCAAGTGAGCAGGGGGTGGTAGGGTTCATGAAACATCTGGAGGGAGTGTAATGAGCGAAAAGTGGTATAATGAGAGGGGATAAATACACAAGTATTGCTCATCAATTAATAAAATAATTTAACTGCGCAATCAAATACCAAAAATATAAGTTGTCATCTATTTATGTGTCATATATTTTGTCACTGTTATACAGATTTTTTAAATTTATTTTACAGAACATGGATGCCAAAAATGATAATGAAATTATGAGGGGGGTATAATGAGTGAAAAGTGGTAGCATGAGAAGGTAAAATACGAATATTGTTCATATAAAAAAATAAATCAAATCAAACAATCGACCATAACTCTGTTCAGACCTCGATAATTCAATAAGCATTCAATTTTAAAACCACCATCTAAACCATCACTTCTTTTACATATTGCTTGCTGACTTTCAAAAAAAAAAAACAATTCATATGCCCAAAAATACTCAATTACAGTAGCCTTTGCATCTATATAATATTTATATAGCAATCCTATCAACATTCTTGCAATCGATATGTTGAACGTAATAACTCTTTGAGCCACAAGCATTCATATTCCGATGCTAAACCTCTTTTCCTTTTAGAACCAATATAAGACGCACAGTGATCTCAACCATTTATAACCAATTCTTGTTCTTTAAAATAAAATAAGAATATGCACAATATTAACCATGATTTGTCCATTATTTACAAATTGTTTGTCATAATCAATTGGGCGTTAAAACTCATAATTGGGCCCCAATCCTTTCACACACAGGTGTCTCTTTTAAAAATATAATCAACATAGGGATTGATTCGAACAACATTCAACAATTAACATACAAATATGAGCCCAAACTTCTCATAATTTTGCATGTACAAACTTCTTTTTAAAACTGCCCAATAGAGAAATAGAACCAACTCGTGCCCATTCAAAGAAACACACACAATGTTCTTTTACCCTCGACTGGATTGATATGATATGAAGATTGTAATTAGGGTTTAAACACAACGAACATAGAGTAATAACATTCAATCAAAGGAATAAGTCCTTAGAAAACACAGACAACTTGTGCCTTCAAAAATTTACCATAGAGAAGTAACATGTAACAACCCTCTTGAAAGTGAGAGTTATCAAATGATAGTCAACCACCTTCAACAGTGAATGAGAGGAAGTGAACTCTTAAAAGAAATGTAAAAGGAATGCCCGAGCACAACCTGTGGCAAACCAAAACCATATACAAAGATTCCATTAATGTTCTAGGTGTTGTTAAACCGATTGTGCAATGCTTTCCATGAAACAACGATAATGAGGGAAACACCATGATAAATAACAGTTCAGGCTCAACCAAGACATGGCAAGAAACAATCCAACTCTTAAGATTTCACATTGCAACATGGAGAATCAAAACATATCTACCACAAAGACAAAAGGAGTGGAAAAACTTAACACCAAGACTGGTTGTAAAATCCATGTGCAAATCTCAAAGTTTTCTAAACTATAATCATAAGTTTCCACAGAGAACCATAACAAAAAACCCAAGCTGACCAAGCATTCCTTTCTTTGATTTAACTAATAAACCCATGCACAGACTACACATAGCATGGAATAACCATTCCTCTTTCTTTAAAATTCCAATAGTATATGATATTCACAGAAGAAACCATAAGCACAACACCAATACACAGTCCAAAAATCTTAAGAAAAACATAGACCTCAAGCCATTATAAGCCAAAAATTGATTCATAATGTAGAGTAACCATCATGGATGGAAAAATAAGGAACCATACCTGGAAAATCTTGCTCGAGGGAGAGAATTAGACTGTATCCTCCTTCACAACCAAAAATCGTGGAGCATCAACAACCACAAGAGCCATAAAAAAAAATGCAAGTATGGCTAGGGTGACGGGCCTCGATGGATTTTTGAGTGACATGCAGTAAATGCACGTCACTTCCTTCCCCAGCCTCATTCAATTCATCGTACAAGCCAACCAACTCACCATAACACTAACCGTTAAATCAACCATATATTCCATTGTTATATCCCATTTCATAGTGCACCACCCAAAGTAATGTCAAAACCTTTTTTTTTTAAACAACAATGTACCATACATTACCCTATGTGCTTCAACATCTAACAAAGTGCATAGGTCTAGCAGCAAGGTTTTATGCACCCTTCCTTTGTCACAATAGCACACAACATTTGGGCTTGTGTATAGTCCTTTTGTTTAAAAGAGCTCCCATATCATCCCCTTGTATAAAATCATATGTAAAACAATTAATCTTGTTTAATTGCAACATCCAAAACATAACCTGTAATAATCCTTCTATCGATAGGACAACCATAATTTGTGAGTGATCATCAAAACCATCTAGCCACACAACAATCAACCAACCATCTTATGTCGTCACAATGATTAAAACCATGACTTGAATCATCAAATTGTAGAAGAATGTGTTGGCATCATCATAATAGAAAAAAATATATATAAGTGCAGCATATCCATCATGGCACCACTATTCTACAAGGGGGTCCCATCCACTAGTTTATTATTATTAATAAATAATAGATCTTGGCAATCATTTGCGAGCAGTATTCATCATTGCGTTTTTATGCATCAACAAACTAGTGACTCCGCAAGGAAATATGTTTCCAACATATTAAGAACTTAGATAGTCTGGTTTCATAGACCAGGAGAACATTAGATGAAGGAATGTATATCAAAATGATTATGCAACAAGGGAAGTGAGGTAGTTTTAAGGGAAAAGATGATTTGGGATTTAGGGAATAACTTATGGAAAATGTTACGTATGAGGGGGTTATTCCTGTATGCATAACATTCGATTAATCGCAATAAAATCATTCTTTTCTTTAAGGAGAAAAATGCTTGTGTGCTCTTTTTGAATCTTAGAGCGGAGGGAAGAGAAGGAAAGCAGAAAATAAGGATAAAAATCCAACTATATTATCTAACAACAGTACTGGAAGAAGATAGCAATTTCAATGATGTATTCAAGGAGGGACACCATGACAACTGTGTAACCTGATCATTATTGATTAACAATACTTGCAAAATATCTTTGTTGTGGACAAGCTGATCCAAAATTGTATTTCTGACAAGAAAAGAAGTCAATAAAAGAAATAAAACAACAAAAATAAATAACAACAAAGAAAAATCAAAGCAATGAAACAAAACTATAATACAAGAGTAATACCATACAACATTTAAACTTTCAAGCTGGTTTCACATAGTGTTTTAAGTGGGAATTGTTTGTGCTTTAGGAAAATAACTGCTCTTCCAAGTCCTTTAGAATATAAGAATTTTTTCCCAGGACAAAAGTGATTTTAAAAGGACTGAGCCATAACTTTTGAAACTTTGAATGCCTTCCTCTATTAGCGTGAGCTGAATCCCATAGCAAGTCTTTTTCATTGACCTTAAATCTGAAATCTTTTGCACTTTTATTGAAATATCTCTTAACAATTTGTTGTCTTCTTTTTATGTTTTCCAAGACAAAAATCATTTGTTCCTCTAAAGCCAATAGTGCATTTATCCTTTGAGGAATATTAGAAGAATTCAATTCTTCCATTTGTAGCATCAGCCTTAGAGAAGAAAGTTCCATCTCAGTAGGCAGAATGGCTTCTTGACCATAAACAAGATGAAAGGGGGTGCAACCAGTGCTCACCTTGGTGGTAGTACGATCTGCCCAAAGGGCATAAGTGAGGAGGGTGTGCCATTGATGAGGCTTATCTTCAATGAGCCTCTTGATAATTCTAACCAGATTTTTGTTAGTAGACTCGGCTTGCCCATTTCCTTAAGGATAATAAGCTGATAAGGTAAAATGTTTAACTCCTAGTTTAGCTAGAAACTGAGTCAGCTTAGCAGAAATAAAAGTGGGATTGTTGTCTATAATAATTTCCAAAGGAAATCCAAATATAGAGAAAATATTAGTTTCAAGGAAAGAAATAACCTTCTCATCCTATGAATTCTTAAGTGGGACAACTTCAGTCCATTTTGTAAAATAGTCTGTGGTTGTCAAGATGAAAAATTTCCCTGCTGAAGATGGAGGATTAATAGGGCCTATAAAGTCCAGAACACATTTTGAAAAGAGAAATTCAGGGAGGATAGGTTGTAAAGGAATGGCAGAAAAACTTTATTTTCCAGCGAACTTCTGGCACTTGTCACAAGATCTTGAAAATTTATAAGAATCATGAAAAATTGAAGGCCAATAATACTCTTTCCTGATGATTTTAAAAGCAGTAGTTTTAGCAGAAAAGTGGCCACCCACATGGATAAAAAAATCTGAAGATCCATGGGTTTCTTGTAGCAATTTATGTGCTTCCTCATTATTTACACAGTGAAGTAATATACCATCGATGGATCTCCTAAGCAAGAGGTCTCCTAAAATGACATATCTGGAAGATTCAAGACGAAGCCTTCTCCTTTGATGAGAATCTAATTTATTTTGGAATCTTTGATTTTGCAAGTAATACACCAAATGTTTATACCATGGATGTTCAACTATAGGAAGGATTTGATTGTTAATGTAAAACAGGGTTGACAGAGGATTATCTTGTTCATCAATTTCTTCACTTGCTTCAACATGTTGAGCCAAGTGAAGGGCTAAGTCATGTTCCTTAATGGTTTTGGAACTTGTGATGGTTAAATCATGCTCCTAGATATTTGCAAGACAATGTGCAAGCTTCCTTAAAAGATAAGTTTGTGAGAGAAAAAACTTGACAGCGGGTAAAGGGACTTTTACCAGCATGTGCTTACCTAAGATAAAGTGGCGAAATTTATCAATAGCTTTAACAAGAGAGAAAGCATTCCTTTCAATATAAGAATATTTGAATTCATCATCTAAAAATCTTTGACTCATGTAAGCTACTGGTTTTTCATTATCATGGTCATCACATTGTACAAGAATAGCAGAGATTGCTTCCTCTGTGGCATTAGTATATATAATAAACTCTTTCCCAAAATTCATCTTCGCCAAAACTGGTGCATAATTGATTGCTTTCTTAATCCTTACAAAAGCATTCTCAACATCATTAGTCCAGGAAAAGGAGCAACCTTACTTAATAAGACTATGAATTGGTTTGACCATTATGGCAAAATCAGGAACAAACCTATGGACAAAGTTGATAATGCCCATAAAGGCTTGAACCTCCTTTTTATATGTAGGGGAAGGAAGGTTTAGAATAACAACAATCCTTTCGGGATCTATGCTTATTCCTAAATCAGAGACAATATGCCCAAGGAGCTTGCCCTTGGTAACACCGAAAATAGACTAAGAAGGATTTAAAGAAATGTTAATTTTCTTGCATTGCATGAGAACCTTTTTAATATGACCAAGATGATCCAATTGATTCTTTGAATATACAATCAAGTCATCAATATAAATTTGAATAAATATACTAATCAAATCGTCGAAAGTTATCTGCATATCTCTTTAGAAAGTGGCACCTGCATTAGATAATCCAAAAGGCATGCATTCATAAGAAAATGTGCCCCAACGTGTAATGAAAGTGGTTTTATATTCATCTATCATTTTTACCTTGATCTGATTATAACCAAAAAAAACCGTCAAGTAAGGACATCATCTGTGACCCTGCAACTTGTTGCATTATCATTTCTATATTAGGGAGAGGAAAATGATCTTTCACGCTAGATCTATTTAATGCACAGAAATCAATGCATAGTCAGATCCAACCAATTGTTTTTAGAATGGGAACCAAGTTGGAAACCCACTCAGAATACTTAACAGGGAAAATTATACCAGCCTTCAATATTTTTTCCAACTCCTTTCTAATAGTTGCTTCTAGTGCGGGGTTAATGGGTCTTTGTTTTTTCCTAAGCGGTTTTATGCCTTCCTCGATAGGAATGGAATGTTGTATAATATTAGGATCAAAACCACGAAGATCCTCATAAGACCAAGAAAAAACATCTTGAAATTCACAAAGTAACTCGATGAATTTTGACTTCTCTTCATCAATAAATTGGGCACCTATCTTAACATTCTTTGGGGAATCGGGTGTCCCAATGTTCAAGGAACTGGTTTCACCCACTTTCCTTTTCAACTCCTCTTATTTATGTTTTTCTTTGTTTCCTACATAACTCGATGAAAATAAACTTTCTAGAGGAGTCATGCCCTTCGGAATTTGTTGTTTTCCATGGATATAATCTCCTTGATCTTATAAGGTTCATTTTGTATGAAAGCACAGATGATTTCATCACTAGGGAAGACCTACCATGAATCTACATTATCAGGGATATGCGGGAGATATAAGGATTGGAAAGTGAAATGAGGTCTTTGTGGCAGAAGTTGCCAAGTAGGAGAGGCTGCAAAAACAACTAACTTATCAGCCATTGAATTCAATTCCCTTTTGACATGAGTGATGTTAAAAGATAATAAGTTCGAGATAAGTGCCCAAACAACTTGGGTGTAACATTTCATTAACTTGTTGTTAGGAGAATATGTTTTGCATATAAGGTTTACAACAAGTTCAAAGTGCCCAAAAACTGTAAGGTGACCACAACCTAAATTATAGGCATTTTCAATGCCTAGCGGTAATGCTTCAAATTCAGTGGCGTTGTTTGTACAAGCAAATTCTAACCTATAGGAAAAGTTGTGAATTTTACCTATAGGAGAATACAATATAATGCCAACTCCATTACCTTCGTTGGAGCATGAACCATCAAAGTGCATATGCCACATCCAATCTTCTAGTTCAATTTATTCCAAGGTAGTTGTTGAGTCTCAAAATTATCGTATTTTCATCCTCTTTTCCTTTTGCCATTCCTCACATTCTATCACTTCATTTAACCAGTCATTATACTCTTTTCATGAATACATTTGGGTTTCACCTTATTATTTTCCACTTTATTCATTTTAGTATTAAAAGAGAATTTATGATTAAATATTATAAAATTGACATATTTTCATTTACATCTCAAAGTTGGATGATTTTTGTAATGTGTAGGAATATTTGAAGACTCCAACAAAAGGATTATTCAAGCTTCTTGAATATTTTCTCCAACCTTTGAAGATTTGAGGATAATTATTCAAGCATATTCAAAGGAGAAAGATCATGGAGATATAGATAGAATTTCTTATCAAAGATATTAAGGATTTGTGAGGATTTGTATAGATAAATATTATGTAATTATTAGCAAATTGGTTGTACCTACTTGAGAGGAAAGTGGATCTACATTTATTAGTTGCTTATCCTCTTTTCAAAGAAACTCATGTATAAATAAGGGTGCTCTCTCTCCATTTGAAATTAGTAGGAGTTAGTAAAAGAGTGGAGTTAATAAGTGTGTGAATGATTGAGTGAGTTAGTCATTTTATAGAGGTTGGATTGGAATGATATGTAATAGAGTTTATGATTTAATACAAACATCTTGATTTCTCCATTTTGAGTAGAGGATTCTTTATTATGTGTTAGTGGTGTTGATTTCATGTGAACTCACTAGTTGCTTGTTATATATTATTTGTCTTTTATGCAATTTCATGCTTTCCTAATTAGATTCATTTCATGCAATTTCATGCTTTCATAATTAGATTCATTTCATGTAATTTCATGATTTCTTAATTAGATTCATTTCATGCAATTTCTTGCTTTCCTAATTAGATTCAATTTCAGTTGTGTGTTTCCTTTTCAAGCATTAGATTAAGCTAGTTTCACTTTAATCATGTATATATTATGCATGTGCCTCGTAAGTTTACAAACTAGTTTCATGCTTTCTTGTCGACTTTAGATTAGGCTAGACTAGGCTCTGATCCTGCGTTTCTTGTGCCTACACCTCGAAGATTATGAACTCCTCGGGTTGACAATTAAATAGTTGGGTAATTAATTAATTAAAAATATTTAACACCAATAGTAGTGTTGTCCTCATCGACAAATATAGAATACACTCCTAAGTCCTCCTCAACATAATTTACATTAGGCTATGGAATACTTTCTATATACGGTGAAATTATTCCCTCCCTTAGGACTATGATGTTCTTCCCATTCCGAGGAATGGATAAGTGTGTTTCCTCTAGTGAGACGTATCCACCTGTCAAAGATTTCCAGTCTCTTCCTAAGATGATTGAATAATTACTCACTGACATGTCAATTACCTGAATATTAAGGGTTGTCCTTATTTTAGGATGTGTGCACAAAACCAAAGTCACATCCTTGATCTCACCAATGTTTGATTGTTGTAAACTATTATAAGAGAGCATGCTTCTGGAATTTTCATTTGTACAAGACAAGCCTAGCTCTTCCATAATAATTTTTTACATTACACTTGGGCCCAAACTGTCGTCAATTAGACAACAATGGGATATTGTGTCCATAATCTTTACAAAAATGAAAAATTGAGGGTTTTTTATAGGGTGTCTAAAATTATTTACACCTACTTTATTTACACTAGAATCCTTTTATTTTACCTCTTTAGAGATATTGGCTATGGTGGAAGATTTTCCTTCCATGAAATTTTTTAGATGTTTTTGTTGCTCACGGACAAAAACCATGTCCAGAAGAGTAGCATCAGCCTTGATACTAGCCAATTGGTTGAGAATATTGTATTTGGAAGAGGGAAGAGGAGAAAGGATTCCTTGAATATCTGGAGTTTTAGTAACATGTACAGTAGCAGCTGGTGAATATGATCTTGGGATAGAAGAAGTACGAGGGGGATCATATTTTCCTTTTGAAGCATAGGATTTATTCCTAGTGTTTATGACCATGACATCCTTTGGTTCTATGAAATCTAGAACAACAATGGTAGTTTCAAGCCTTTTCCAAAGATTTTATCTCTGGCACTCTTCTTTACCTCACAAGTACTTTCTTCATGTTGTTCCTCACAAAAGTTACACCAACTAAGAGGCATGATGGCTTTAGGATGAAAGTTGTTTTCATTTGAATTCCTAAAAGGTGGTGAAGAAGAAGACAATTCTCCAGGAGTAAGTGAAGGGACATTTCCTTTCTACTCATAAACTATCATTCAGTTATTCATATCTTGTACAAGTTGTAAGAGGGCAGACATGTACGTTTGTTTAATTGAGTCTCCTTTGAGAAGACGTGTTCTTTCAAGTTGTTCTTCATACTCTAGACAAGTATGTAAAGCAGAACCAAGATTTTCAATAGCTTTTTCTTCAAGCCTATGATGGTAAGGGGAAGGTAGAGAATTATGGTAATGCATAAAGCAAATTGGTTATGGGGGCGAATAAGTTCTGTAATTTGGTTATATAACTTAGTGAAACGTAGGTTGAAAGACTTGATAGTCTTGTCATATTTATACACAATGTTATTGTATTCACGTAATTGTTCGGTTGGGTTCTTAGACTGCCCATAAGTCGATTTGAACTAGTAAACTAACTCTTCCCAAGTGAAAAGAATCTTGGAGGAAGATCAAAGAAATTTTCCGTTGCTTTCCCTTCAAGGGAATTAACAAATAAGCACATACAAGTCTCATTGTCATTAGATCCTATATTGTGACAGGCATTAGAGAATGCCACCAAGTGTTCATTTGTAGTGACTATGTTATTTCTAGAAAACCTAGGGAGATTCTCTTTGAATTTAGGAAGTGGATGAGTAGAAGGTGTTAGGTTCATAGGGGAGGATACATGCCATAGAGTAGTAGTAGCATCCTCTTCGAATTTAAAGAGCCCATACTTATTAATGACCTTGGCAGGGTTTGTAGTTGATTCGACTGGAATTTGATGACTATACAAGCTGTCAATCACTGATGAGGCCGAGGGCTGAGAAGTTGAGGCACCTCCAGTACCACCAGAGCCATCCACAGATGCCATTTTTTGAATGATGGGTAAGGGAGAGAAAGATGAACTAGATGAATCAGACAAAGTTCTCCTTAGAGTACCTTGTTGGATTGACAAAACAATGTTTCTTTTTCCTATTTCAGCAATAGGATTGATTTCAGGAGACAATCCTCTTCTTCTCCTAGAGATATGAGGATTTGAGGACATGAAAAGAAAATATCACAACTTTAGGGAAGAGAGATCTTATAACTGATTCCTAGATTTTCTTTGTCTGGCCTCCCAACATTCTTGAACACTTATGTCTTGTTCAATTATGCCCATGAGAGTTCAAGATCAACCTGGGTATTAACAGTCTCTAATATTGTATTAAATAAGGTTAAAGCAATGTTGTTTTGGTCTTTAATATTAGGCTCAATATTGGGTTTCCTTGTAAGCGGTACTTTCATGAAGGAAAGAAAATAGTCAAAGAATCGAAAGCAGAAATAAAAATATTCAATGATAATCATGCATACAATCAACCAGAGAGATATGGAAGATCTCCCCAGTATGGTCGCGAAAATAAATGTTAAGGAAAAATGAATGAATTACCTTACTCAATCATTTTCGAATCTTGTATGGCTAGGACAAGATAGTCGGGAATATCACCCTGTTCTTTATAGCCTCATAAATAATTTCCCAATCTGCAAGTATTAACTAATATGGATTAGGCTGATTTATTAATGAAAAGAATATTGCAAAAATTAAATAAAATTTTAGTTTAGTTTCTAAAATGTATGCACATTACAGAAAGTAAATATGGAGATCGAAAGCAAAAGTGACCAAGTCATAAATACACACAAATGAGACAGAATAACAATCTGATTTATTTCATTCCAAGATATCAAAAGTGTTTTTCTCTTTAAAAAAACCTATGGGAGGCATGGACCAAAGTCTAATTTAGAGATACCTGATGAACACCATACAAAAGGACTCTGACAAGAAGTAAAAACTGAAATTTATGATCTAGATCAGCTTGCCACGGACTGTTGCCAATTTGACTCTGCAAAATATCATTTATCGGCTATGAAACTTAATCCATAAACATACAAGTATACACAGACTCTCAAGGATGGATCAACACCTCTAAAACATGCATCTGAATGATTTGAATTAGTTTTGAACCTTGTTGTCTACAATATGACCCTTGATTTAGGACCATCGTAAGCGCACACAAGTGGAGGACAGTTGGATATGCACTAGCACACATTTTGAAGATAATTTTGAATTTCAAAAGAGGACGTATTAATGTAATATCTGGAAAAGATATGATTGCATTATGAGTTGGAGATTGTAACGCAGATCTTGAGCATTTCTCTCATCTGTTGGTTTTAGTTATTTA
>JASDQU010246521.1:0-13028 GCA_032191745.1 Picea mariana
TTGATTGATTATATGATTGTTTGACATCCACTACTCTATTCACACTCACTAGATTGTAGTAGGTACCTTGGGGTCCATTTTCATTATTGGTGGGTCCCCTCATGTATGTTAACAATATTAATTAATGAATGGTAATCAAATAGTTTCTACCATGATCAACATCAGCTCATCTATTCACATGATGTAGAATCGTAGCATCAATGGGGTTGGATTGAAGACATTGTAATTGAGAGAAACACCCATTTATGCCACCCTTCCCAAACTATCATGGATTATATCACATTGTATCAGTACTTTGGAGACCACAAAGGCACTTACATTTGTGCTATATGTCTCCTCGATGTATATTGTGACATAGATCCACATTGTATTTTCTCGTGGATATGATATTTTATATGACATGGATCCACCATGTACTTTTTCATGGCCATGGTATTGCATAGAATTCCATGTATTTGTAGTGTATTGTGTTGGTGTCCATGCTTGTGCATTCATCCAAGCATGGGTATGCCTACCTCGGGGGTGATCTATATATGTGATTGGTTGAGTCACGTTTGTTTGTAGGGACTTCATGGTTCCTTGATTTGTGAGTTCCTTCCTTATGCCACTCCACTTCCATGTATTTTGGTAATGTATCGTCGGTTCCTATTCTAACCTCACACATTAGGGGGAATCTATTACACTTGTATTTGTCAACTTGAGCCTTATAGAGGACCTACTCATGATATGTTTTAGAAATCATGTGATTTTCTTGAAAATTTACTCCAAAAAAATAACTTTTTATACCAACTAGACTTTTCCTAGAGAGAAGGTAGGATATTCATGCCTTGCTCATTGACAACTCATGGTCAACCACTAGTTTGTTTCATCAAACCCATGGTCAGCCACTAGTTTCCTTCATCAAACTCACGACCACCCATGTAACCTTATATATTCATAGAGTTACAAGGAGATCATCGAGGGATGGGTTGGCCATGATGCATTATGAGCTAGGGAACTTGTGCATGACCTATTTTTGCTAAGTTCCATGCTTAGAACCTATCTCTTATCCTTCTCTATATTCCTATACAGAGAGGCCACATTGGGGAATTTGGCCACCTAGAATACATCTTGAGAGGTATGGTCATATGTTGTTGGAGAGAAACCAAAGAGAGTCCTAATACCATATTAAATGGGGTGTTGGGCATCAACACTTGAGAGAGGATCATCCTAGGTGAGGTAGGCCATCCTACCCTTACTATGATATGGATATCCTCTCTCTTATTCTTGCTGAGTGAGAGAGGCTAAGGAGGAAATCAAGGAGCTCGAAGCTAGTAGTGCAACAAATACTCAAAGTACTATACTTTGTTGTATTATATTTCTTAATATAATATATATCTATGTTATTTCCCTCCTTGAATGCGTGTATTATTCATGTTTATTTATTTCATGATTAAGTATTGGTAGATCTAGTGATCCTTGAGTAACTAGATTAGATCAAATCACATGCAAGTATACTTTTGTTCCCAATAAAGTATAGGAAGGTTTGTTTGTTTCTGTGTGTGCATGTGACAGGTTCAAGAGATTGATAGGAACAAGGATCTCATAAGCTTCATCAAAAGGATAACAATAGGAAAACCATCAAATACAAGGTATGCATTCCTCTTCTAATATCTTAATAAATTGTATGTGTGTGATCAAATCTAGTGTAAATCCATAACGATCTATCCTAGGGTTTGTTTATGGTTGTAATAAGGCTAGTGAGAAGACTCTCTTATTTGTAGGCAAGTTACACTAAAACTGAACTTGATAGGTATCAACTTGAAAATAGTGAACAAGTATCTCGAAAGCTTATTCTAATTGGGCACCTAGAATATATCCTGAGAGATATATCCGTATGTTGTTGGAAATAAACCATAGGGAGTTATGTTTCCATATTGAGTGAGTGGGGTGTTGGGAATCAACACTTGAGAGAGAATCATCCTAGGTGAGGTAGGCCATCCAACCCTTACTATGATACAAAGATTGTCTCTATTATTCCTATTGAGAGAGAGAGGTTAAGGAGAAACCCAAGGATCTCAGAGCTAGGAGTGAAACAAATACTCACGATACTATCTTTTGTTGTATTCTCTTTATTAATATAATATATCTCTATTTTCTTTTCCCCCTCCAATTCTTGTGTTATTCATGTTTATTTATTTCATGATTAAGTATTGGTAGATCTAGTGATCCTTGAGTAACTAAATTAGATCTAATCACATGCAAGTATACTTTTGCTCCCAATAGAGTAGAGGAAGGTTTATTTGTTTCTCTATATGCATGTGACAATTTGAAGAGGCTTCTAGGAGGAGGGATCTTGTAAGCTTCATCAAAAGGTTTAAAATAGGACAACCATTGAATACAAGGTATGCATTCCTCTTCTAATATCTTAGAATATATTGTATATGTGTGATCAGATCTAGGGTAAATTCATAGTGATCTATCCTATAGTTTTTCATTGGTTGTAATAAGTCCAAAGAGAGGACTTGCTTATCTATAGGCAAGTTACTCTACAAGAGTGGGAGAGAGATACAAGCTATAGTGAGGGATATAGGGAGGATTTCATAGAGGGAAATTAGATGGATATCTATTGTCAGACAAGCATTTTGGATACAAATTTCATGAAAATCATAAGTATGGAGGATATGCACAACAAAAGAAGAAAGAAAACAAGGAGGGAGAAAAGTGCGTAGTAAAAGCGCATTCAGGATCAAGAGTGGGCAATAAAGGCACATTCAAGATCGTGAGTGTGCAGTAGAGGCACATTGAGGACTACAGTGCGTAGTAAGAACGCATTTAACAAATAATAAAGAAGGAGAATAAGGAAGAGAATAAAGCAAGAAGATAAAGTGGGTGAAAAGGAAGGATAACAATTTGACATGCCAAAAGCATAAAGATGCGCAAAAGAAGGAAGAACATCAGTCGGGAGTGAGAAAGCAACATGTAGATGTAAAAGCAGGAAAATCAAGCCCAAATAACAAGTCAACATGAGTTTTCATGAGTAAACATGAGTACGAATGAGTTGTAATAGGTTTTTGAGATAAGCAAAGTAGGGTTTTGAGCCCTAGAGTCCATGTATAAATATGTAATGGGTTGCGAAGATAGGGGTTCTGATATGTTATGTTCTGATTGGTTCAGAGGGGTTATGTTTTTGTTTTGTTCAGGTTTTGTTAGTGAGG
The DNA here is from genome assembly GCA_032191745.1 of Picea mariana. Classification (NCBI taxonomy): domain Eukaryota; kingdom Viridiplantae; phylum Streptophyta; class Pinopsida; order Pinales; family Pinaceae; genus Picea; species Picea mariana. The sequence continues at coordinate 3,198 of JASDQU010246521.1, forward strand.
AGAGTGAGAAAATAGACTGAGAATGAAGAGTTTATGTGTGATTGTTAGGGAGAAGTTGTAGAGAGAGGCTTGCTCTATAGAGCGGCTAGGCAATATGGAAAGAGACATAGCATGATATATCTATTGTAAGCTCAATGCACAAGCCTAATATTATTACAGAAAGAATAATAAAGAAGCCAGGCATTGTGGACGTAGCCCAAAGTTGAGTGAACCACATTAATTATTGTGTTTGCTCATCTTTTTGTGTGATTAATCATTAATGTTCTCTTTATGAATATTATACTAGACCTGTTTATGATATGATCATTATGCAGTAGTTATGAATGTTACAATGATTAGTTTATGTTTCAATCTATAGTATAATGGTGCTATATAACTAAATTCACTAAGTAACAAAGGAAGAACAAAGACAAGATAATGTGCATATAACAAAGAAGTAAGAATGATCAAGATAATCGCCTCCCATTCCCTCACTACTGTAGAAACTCAGTTCCTACAACCCCAATAGATGCCTTGGGTGAGACTTCACTTGCATGCAGGTGATGCTGAAAGGGATGGTGTCTGAAGAGTTTTTTTGGTTAATATAACTTGAACCTAGGGTCTTATAACCACACACCAACAAATGGTTCCATTGTCGGGACCCAAAATCTATGATTAAGGGAATGTTTTAAAGGACGACTAAGAAAGAGAACTCATAATGGCTAGAAGGGAAGGAACAAGAATTTGATTGAAAAGAGAATAGAAACCCTTGGATGGGTGATGAGTAGTGGATGCAAAGGTATGAATACACATATCTGCATGAGATTTTCTTTGGTGAATTCCCTATTATTTTGACTGAGTGGTTAGAAATATTAGTGGAGAATACTAGAAGGTATCGAACCGTAGCGACGAGGAACTAGATTCCTGAGTTCGTAAGGTAATTGAATTATGTAAGTAATAAGACTTCTTGCGTAGTTGATTTCTGGTTAGACAATATATTGGGAGGTTATATTACAGAATTTGTAGTGGATTGTACCCAATCATACAGTGTTGAAAAAAAGGATTTCTTCAAAGTTTCACGTGGAAGGTTCATGAAATTGTTGGGTATGTGGATAAATATGTTGTTCTGCAACAAGTGTGTGATGCAAATGGAGTCTTATTGCTAAGGGGATTTGCACACATAGGGGAATCGGGGGATGAAAAGAGGATATTTTGAAGGTAGGGAAGAGTGAAAAAAGAAATGAATAAGGAAGGGAGGGATTGAGGATGCAGAGAATCGAAGAGGTTGCATCAGAAGAAGAAGATGAGTTTTGAGTACTGTGCATTGGAAGAAGGTACAAAGGGCAGAAGACTAGGGATGATGAAGGTGAGATGTGAAATGAGACTGAATGAAGAGGACCTTGCACTATAGTCCAAGTCATAGAGATACCACACATAAAAGGAGATGAATATGAGTTCTAGTATAGTCCCATAATATAAGATCCATTAATCCCTACTTAGGTTGGATCATGTGTCAAATCCAAGACCCCATGTATGTCACCAACAACTAAGGTAACAGTTGAAGATTTGTCAAAAGCACTTGTAGTTAGTAGAGGGAATTAGAATAGTAGTAGTCAGAGAAGTAGAGGCTACACAAAATAGTAGTATTCAGAGTCATCCAACATCACCGAGGGGAGGTACTACAAAAAATAACATGGCATGGTTAGACAATACATGGAGATTGCATGAGTTCTGGGGAGTCAGGTTGGAGGACTTGGAGCAACATTTATTTGTCTGTGACAAAATTTGGGCTGCAAAGAATGGCCAAGACGAGGCTACAAATAATGTGTAGTTGGAAACAACATTTATAGGTCGCACATTAGTCTTGTACATGAAACTACAGAGTACCACACCTACAAGACAAGCGAGGAATCTAGCATAAATTAGACAAGCAATGTTGATAGAGTTCAAGAAACCAAAACCCGAGTCATAGTACATTACAGAGCTGAAGGAAATCAAACAGGTACAAAATGATTAAGTATGGGACTTTGATCAGAGATTCAAGGATGTGATGGACAAGTTAACGTTCTAAATTCCCGATCAACAACACATATAATGGTTTATTGCAGGCTTGTTTTCACACATATGTGACCATTGATACAACATAAGGTCACGTCATAGCCTAAAGATTTGGATATTGCAATGAAATTGGAAGCATCCTTTGTAGGAGACAATGGAGGGATGGCGCAAGTACATACACAGTTAGTTGTGTTGACAATTCAATTGGCAAAACATACAAAAGGGATGGAAAAATGGGAACAAGTATGGTGTACCAAGTGTAGGATTGAAGGTCACCATAAGGACAAATTCCCAACATTAGCGTAGTATTTAAAGACTGGATCACCAAATATATGTAAGAAATGGGGACATGATCCGACAGAGTGTCCATTACTGCAGAAATACCAGAGTATGCTAAGGAACTTATTTTTCAATTTTTGCAAGTCAGTAGGGCATGAAGAGAAGGATTGTTGCGCATTCGATTTGATGAGGGAGCACACTTCATATATGTACAGGATTTTGGAGGATAATTTTGTGACAGAAGGAGGTGGTCCACTGTATAATAATCAGAGAATCTTTAATCCATGGAACAAAGGAATTTTTTTCATAGGTCGAGACAGACGTGATTTTGGTAGAGGAGGTAGAGGACTGATAATATGTTACAATTGTAATAAACCATGACACTTAGCTTGTGACTGTCCGAATTCATGTACAACATGCACATATTGTAGAGAATTGGACCATGTGATAGAAGATTGTCCTCAAATACTTTTTAAATGGAAGGAAAGGTGGAATCATAACCAAAAACCAAATTAGAATGTACATAAAATATCATCCTAAAAACACAATGAAGGACCTAGAATAACAGTTGTTACGCGCGGAGGAACTAGAATAGGGGATGATGAAATAAATGGAGGGAATAAGGCTAAGCAATGGGTAAGGAAATCAGTAGGACTTGTGTGAACATTAGCCCTCAAAAATAAAAGGAGATGTATCAGAGGGAAATAAAAGAGATACTCAGATCGGATTGGAAGGCATCAACATCATTTTCACCTCCTGTATGTGATCGTACTATTCTAGAGAATCCACCCAGGAAGGTAAGTACTCTAAGAGAGTTCATTAGAAGTTGTGTAGGGTTAATGAAAGATGAAACTACAATGAATGCATTATATGAAATTATTGATAATTGTGTGCAAGAAAGGGAATTTCCTATCACACATAGGGTAGTGAATCAGGTACTATGCAAAAGAGGACCAACGAAGAATTTATATTAAGTGCACATATTGGGGAATATGATGTGGATAATGTTATCTTGGACTTGGGTTCTAATGTGAATTTATTACCAAAAAATACTTGGGAAATTATGGGGAAGCCCAAGTTGACTTGGTCTCCTATTCATTTAAGGTTAGCCAACCTGCACAAGATAGTCTCAATTGGTCGATTGATGAGAGTACCTATGAATATCAATGGAGTGCATAGTGTAGTGGATTTTGAAGTCATTGAGATCTTGGACGATATTAAACCATATCTAGAACTAATGGGACTTGAATGTGCATTTGATAATCAAGCGATCATTAATCTGAAGAGGAGGGAAATGATATTTGAGGCAGGAGACTTGAAGGTTACTACACCATTGGACCCAACATAAGGAAAGAGGTACATATAGACAATAAGAGGGAACAAAATTAAGAACTTGTATAATATGAATGTGTGGATGGATGATTATGTCAACCCCACTATATATGGTGTGCTAATTTGGAGAATTATTAGCTCATGTGCGTTAGATTCTGAGGAAGGTCTAGAACATTGGTAGCAAAGGATGCATGAAGTATCAACTAGATGATGTGCATGCATAACTCAATCAATGAATTGGATATGTGACCCACCCATGTATGATGGATTGACTTATATCAGTTCATTTGTAAAGGAATTTGAGTCACAGGTACTTGAACATAAAATACTTCTAGCACTAGATGTTTTCCTGAAAGATACTCCAGCTAGATGGTCGACTACACACAAAGAGGGGATGGAAGATTGGTTGCAATGAAAAAGACTAATGCAAGTGAGATTTGGTACTAAGGTGGAGAATATTGTGCATAAGTATACAAGGGAAAGTGATCCAGCAAGTCATGTTGAGTAGTGCAAAAACATATGGAGTTCAGTACCAAAGAAGGAATGGAAGTATAGGTTTATACATATACTGGTTAAAATTATGAGGAATTGGTACTTGGAGATGGAAATGCACAGAAATACAATAATATGGGATGAGTTGACTCAGAGGCTTAAGGTAACGTTAACTTTTGAACATGAATCTCCACTAGTAGATGCAACGTTACAGGTCATTTGAACCAAGATCTTCTCAGAAGAAGGGATGAAAAAGGTGGTATATGTGTGAAGTGTGCACAAAACATCTATGATTGTCCATGAATTACTAGAGAGTGTTACAATATCCCTAAAGAAGAACATGATGAGGAAGATCCCAATAATGTGAAAGTACCTAGAATCGAGGGGGAATGCGCAGTAGAAGGGAAAACACCTTTTAGGTTGGTCTATGGCCAAGAAGCAATGATGTCGATGGATTTTATTCTACCTAGCCTACACATTCCAACGATTACCAATATTTTGAACTCTGGAACAGTAGAGGAGAGATTATCATAGTTAGTGCAGCTTTAGGAAGATCGGTTTGTCGTAGGCTTCCACTAGCAAGTTCAGAAGGCAAGGGAAAAGGCATGGCATGATAGACATATTAAACAAAAAAAGTTTTAAGTGGGGGACTTAGTATTAATTTACGACAATAATTTCATGCAACATACATGAAATTTTAGAATTCATTGTTTGGGACCATATGTGATTCAACATGTGACAGAGGCAGGTGCTACACAATTGGAAACATTGAGTGGAGAATCCCTGGGAGGCATGGTGAATGGGAGTTGGCTGAAACTCTATAGAGATGATTGATTGTCTATGCATTAATATGAATTATGCAAGAACACATGTATCATAGTAGTTGTACTATAGTAGGAAGGTAAAATACATAAAAACAAACTAAAAAAAATAGAAAAAGGAAGAAAGCAAGTAAAAAGGGGAAAACCGAGAAATAAAAAGGTAAATAGGAAGAAGTATCGCGCAAAAAAAGGGAGTATAATATAGATTACAAAAATAATGCAAGGATATTTAGGTGCATGCAAAATTCAGGCATGAGACATGAACTGTTAAGGGAATTATAGCATGGAAACGATAGTTAGAAAGGTAGTCATAAGAGGAAATTGAGAAGATGCGGGACCAACAAAATATCCCCCAACAATGATTAGGACCGCTACAAGATGAAGCACTAAGGGTGATAAGAGAATTGGAAAATGTGCAAGGCAAACTGAAGCAAGTCGTGCATGACACAGAAGATAAGTTCACAACTCTGACTATGCAAGGCGTAGAGGAAATTTTAGGAATAGAGGCAAAAGTAACAAAGGAGGTTGCGACAACAACAAACACCTCCTTAAAATTCATAGAGGCATGGAGGAGCGCGCAATAGGCCCGAGTGGATCGGGACAAGCCACATGTGAGTGTTGGGGACCTGTTGGACATGCATTTTGGATAAAAATTTCATGAAAATCCTAAGTATGGAGGATATGCATAGTAGAAGAAGAAAGAAGAGAAGGTAGGAGAGAGTGCACAATAAAGGCACATTCAAGCTCAGTGGTGCGTAATAAAGGCACGTTCAGGCTCGAGAGTGCCTAGTAGAGGCACATTTAGGAGTGCAGTGTGTAGTAAGAACACACTTAACAAGGAATAAATTAGGATAATAAGGAATATAATAATTCAATAAGATAAAGCAGGTGAAAAGGAAGGATAGCAGTTCGACATGCCAAAAGAAAAAAGATGTGCAAAATAAGGAAGTACAACAGTCAAGAGTGAAAAAGCAACATTTAGATGTAAAAGAAGGAAACACAAGCCCGAACAATGAGTCAGCATGAGTCAGAATGAGTTGTAATAGGGTTTTGGGATAAGAAAAGTAGGGTTTTGAGCCCTAGAGTCCATGTATAAATATGTAATGGGTTGGGAAGATAGGGGTTTTTCTCTGTTTTGTTCTGATTTATCTAGAGGGTTTTTTTTTTTGTTCTACTCAGGTTTTGTTAGTGAGGAGAGTGAGAGAATAGACTAAGAATGAAAACTCTATGTCTGATTTTTAGGGAGAGTTGCAGAGAGAGGCTTGCACTACAGAGTGGCTAGGAAATATGGAGAGAGAGAAAAACATGATATATCTATTGTAAGCATAGTGTGCAAGCCTTAGACGATTACATAAATAATAATAAAGAATCCCACTATTGTGGATGTATCCCAAAGTTGGGTGATCCACGTTAATTACTGTGTCTGCTCATATTTTTGTGTGATTAATCATGAATGTTCTCTTTATGCATATTAGACTAGATATGTTTATGATATGATCACTGCGCAATAGTTATGAATGTTACATCAAATAGTTTATGTTGCAATCTACAATATAATTGTGCTATATAACTTAATTCACTAAGTAACCAAGGAAGAACAAATACAAGATAATGCTCACATAACAGATAAGTAATAATGATCAAGATAATCACCTCCCATTCCCTCAATACTACAGAAACTTGGTTCCTACATCCCCAATAGATGCCTTGGGTGAGAATTCACTTGCATGCAGGTGATGTCAAAAGGGTCGGTGTCTGAAGAGTTTTTTTATTAAGATAAATTGAACCTAGGGTCTTATAACCGCATGCCAACATCTATGAAGAGGGCTAAGGGAATGGGATATTGTGAGAGCGTGGAAGTGCTAAGAGAGTAGGGAGACAAGGGAGTCATGCATGTATGTAAAAGGGAATTGCATTCATAGGAGGGGTCACAACTTATGTAGAATGGAGGTAAGGAGCCACAAGAATGTAGGTGATCCAGGTGGATATTGGTGGCCACCCACCTATTCCAACTGGCTCCTCTTGACATTTTTTAGTTCAACATTTTATTATGTATTGTAATTGTGGTTTCTATAGTTTCAGGGCTATATGAATCCCTACACATCTTCCAGGTGGATACTGGTGGCCAAACACCTAATCTAACTGGCTTATTTTGAAAGTTTTCATGTCATCACATCTTTCAATACTTCCAGGGTTGTTTTGGGGCCCTAAACAATTTTTTTGTTTGCTTGCCACAGTTAAACTACAGATAGAGTTAGAGTTTGATCGCATAATGTGTATTTCTCGAGAATACCTTTGCAATGGGCTATCACGTGCCTAAAACAAAGGTCATATGCAAAAGTTACGACCCCGAGAAGTTGAGGTACCAACTTACCCATCATGGCCCACATAACTTTTTGTGTTTCATCTCCTAGGGTTAGGTTTTTGGATGTATAGGGTTTTGGCATTCATAAGTAATGTTAAAAGGGCCTTTGGACCCTCATTGTAATCATTATGCTCATATGAATGCATGTAGTAGCCACATCTCTTATCAGAGATAACTACCACCATTCGAGCAAGTTGTTTTCAGTTATGTAGTTTTACAGTTTCAACCTATTTTATTTATTCAATAGAAGTTATTGTTCATTGGATATCTGTTGTTGTTGTTATCTCTGTGTTATTGTATTTAGTCTGTTATTCCTTTCGTTCTACTCATAAATCCAGATCATTGGTATTAGAGTGGTCTTATTTTCATTTATTATTCTTCATGCATGTCCCCGACAAGATCTGGGTACAAGAAGTTGGGACTCGAACCAGTCGATCCTTTGCAAGATAGGCCATGCCAAGCTTGAAAACAACCCATGGGGGATGAGAAGAAATATGATGGAGCAGGAGATCCTTTTAAAATGTTTCTCAAGGAAGCCCTTGCACGACAAAGAAACGAAATGATGGACAACTTTGCACAGATCCTTTGGTGGCTGCCCACAGGAGACGCATCTTCATTAAGAGACCATGAAACTCCCTTCAAGGTACAAGTAAATTTTGATATTCCATTATTTTAAGGAATAATACATTCAAATGTTGTAGATAAATGGATGAATCTTCTCGAAGGGTCTTTTTCGGTCCATAATTTTTCTGATAGGGAAAATATTACTTTTACACTCCTCAAGGTTGTACCCCATGTTAAGGACTGGTGGGATAGTTACTCTGAGAAAAGGGCCATAGAGGAATATGTAATATTTGTGGTTGCCCCCACATGGATTCCTTCAGGAATTCCATTAAAGAACAATACTACCCTGTTGGAAGTTATGAGGACCAATACACAAGATGGACCATGCTAGGTTAGGAAAGAGACCAGACAATACCAGATTTCACCAATATTTTCCATACCTTAGGCACCAAATTAGGTATCAAAGAATTTGAACAACATCTGGTGCTCAAATACCACAGTTGTCTGCATACATACATTCAAACAGAAATGAAGTTTCTTGACATCACATCATTAGGTGTGGCTTATATATATGTTGTCAAGATCGAGAATTTTTTTACGTAGAATAAGTGAGAGTTTAGATCTGCAAACTCATCATAGCCAAAGAAAGGAAAAGGTGGCCCCAACCCACAAAACAAGGGATAGGGAAAATATGGCTCGTCTCAGGACAAACACTTCAAGCCACAATCCAATAAGGGTAATGAGAATTTGAAGAAGGACATGAGAAAATGGTGTGAATACCATAAAATCCCTTGGCACAACACGAAATAATGTTGCTCCAAGCAGTCATTGATGGCCGAGCTGAAATCTTTCGAGTCAAAGGAAAATTATGACTCTGAATCAAATCGAGAAAGTGGGAAGTGGATCATCGATGTTGAACCTAATGCCACTGTCACTACTACTAAAGGCCAACCAAACAAACCAGAAGAACCATAGGAAGGGGAACGCCTCTTTCACTCACAGATGTGGGTAAAGGGGACTCCACTACATTTCATTGTCGATAGCAACATTCAGAAGAACCTGATTTCAATATAGGTCGTCAAGTGGCTAGACCTGTCGATAACACTGCACCTGCATCCCTATAACATTTTTTGGCTTCACCAAGGACGATATCTCTGCGTTAGTCAAAAATGTCGTCTGCCCTACAACATCAAGCCCTTAAAAGACGAGGTATTGTGTGATAATTCTCCCCTTGAATTTTTTAATGTTATTTTAGGTCAACCATATTTGTGGAAGAGACATGTTGTGTATGAGTCTAGACCCCGCAGTTTTTTTTTTTTTTAATGTCTGGATAAATTAACAACTAGTTGGGCACGTACTCACATTACACGTGGTCGTGTTATCCAACTGCTACCACTATAACATCTAGGTGTGCCCACAATTCCCCTTACGCGACACACATGATAAGTCAAGGGGATTTGAACTTGAAACCACATGGAACTTCATATCACTTCATATTCACGGCACTTGCCAATTGAGCTGCCTCCCCAAGGGCCTAGACCCCGCAGTGTTATTATTACTTTGGGTAGACAATTGTACAAAATACCAAAGGTAGTGCCACCTACCGCTATTTCTTTAATCTCTGTTAAGCAATGTAGTAAGGTCATTTCACAGACCGTGAAGTTCGTCTTCTTTGTGATATGTGCTCACAGTAAGCAGAAAGTCATCGTCACATCCATGACCTCTACACATAAACTCTATTTGCAAAAAAATAAAGTGGATGGGATCATGAAAGAGTACATAAACATATTCTCCTCACCCATCATGGTATCGACACACTGGCAAGTCAAGTATCCAATTGATATAACCCCCGGTGCACCGCTACCTAATGGACTAGTCTATCATTGTTCGTTGATAGAAAATGATGAAATCAAGCACCAAATCCAAGAGTTGATTAAAAAG
>JASDQU010246522.1:3863-16632 GCA_032191745.1 Picea mariana
GATAGATTATGTGCCAAGTTTATGCATCTTCTTTTAAATGTTCATGTGTGAGGAATTTTTCCTTTATATCATTAAATATGTGTATTAAATAAATACACAACAATCATAACTTGTAGCAAATAAACCATCAAAATCACAACAATAAAAAGATGATAAAGGAGTTCACCCCTCTCTGGGCTACATCTCCTTGAGCCTCCTTCAATGGACTTGGCTCTCTGGGCTACATCTCCTTGAGCCTCCTTCAATGGACTAGGCTCTCTGGGATTAGTTTGTCAAAGATTCGTTTACAAGGTTCTGCTCAACTCCAATAAATTAACAGGCTGTACCATTGGGTTCATAATACATAAAAACCCTAGAAATGACTAATAGAACTCTGAAAACGGATCATGGCTCATTCGGGCATGACCTCTTCTACATGTGGCCTTGAGCTTCCCTGAGCTTCCTTGTGGAAAAAACACCTGCAAAAGTCCTCAAATGCTTTTGAAACCTATCCCAAAGTGTTTAGAGCATAACAATTAGCCAAAAATGAGTATTCAATAACAAAAAATAGACATGGGCTCATCTGAGCATGACCTCAATCAATGAGGGCTTCAAGCTCCCTAGAGCTCTCTGAAACTTCAATGGTGAAAAAAATGAAAAATAAGTTTTCAAATGGCTTTGAAAACAGTTCCAATGGATTCAGAACGTCCAAAAACCCCTAGTTGGGATTTTTTAACACCTCATTTGGCCAAAAAATGAAGAAGATAGGCCTCTTGCCATTTTCCAACTTCAAGCTTGTTGTCTCTGGTTCGCCAAAACGCACCTCTGTATGGCCAACCTAGCTCACGTGAAAAAAATCATGCTAAAACCTAGCACCAACACACAACCGAATAACCATGTGAATTGTAGGACGATTAACGAAACCAAGGTCTCCAACCGCCAAACCGTTGGGCATATGGGTCCATGTGACTTCGTTCTAGTGCAAAAGGGGTTCTGTTTCAAGGGAAAATGGATAACCGACAAGTGTTGGGTGTATGGTTGTGTAACCATTTGAAAATCCAAATCCACACGCATTCTCCTTGTGACAAAGGGTCATATGGTACGGTTTATGCAACTGGGGGTTGGGGCTAAGCCCTAGCCCGGACGCGCCCCAACTCTCCACATGTGCAAATTTAAATAATTTTAAAACCATTTTATGGTAAGTATTACCATGTGGGCGCATTGGCAGCCCAACCCTTGCCAAATATTTACGTTGAGTTGGAGGTTCAGGGTTCGAATCCCATGAACTACTGACATAGGCACGCCCGCTAGGCACGCCCGCTCACAGGATCTTTCCTCCTTCCTCGGCCTGAAGAATTGAATGGTTCTTCTCTTTCCCTATTGGGAAACTTTCACCCACAACACTCGGTCACGGGTTCTCCTTTTCTTTTAAACCAATGCTAGCCTTTTACTTTGTTATCGGGGTTCCTCCTATCGGGATTTTGGCACTCGTTGTGTCCAAACAATTCGTTTTACCGATCCCCGAACCCCAATACGCTCCCCTACTACCTTAGCTCTTGGTCCACATGACCTCCCTTTATATGACCGTAGTCATATTCCTCATCGGGGTTTCAAGATTTTCAATGTCGAGATGTAATCATCCTCAGGATTCATGATCCCTCGAATCCCGACGTGCTCTTCACGCGTTAGCCCTCTTGGATAGACTCTGGCCCATATGACCGTTATCCCCATGACCTCAGTCTTAACCCTCGTCGGGGTTTCAGGATTTCCAATGCCAAAATGCAATTTCCCTTTGGATCCGCGATCCTCCGATTCCTGACGCGCTCCAGCTTCTGCTAGTCCCCTGGGATAGTCTTTTGGGTCCATACGACCTCCCTCTGTATGATCGCAGTCATATGACCTATCGGGACTTCAGTCTTTCTTATGCCGAAATGTACATGTCCTCAGGATTCGCGAAATGTCGAATCCTGATTTCCTGATATGCTGACAGATGGCCCCACGGGGGGCACCTTCCTCCCTGTCGGGGTTTCAGACTTCGCGATTCCAAAATGCACAAACACCTTGTCACCAGGATCCCCGATATCCCGATGACCCAAACACCTATAGACGAATTCCTTGTCGGGACTTTCCCCGATGAATCCTATTGCTGCCACCTGTCCATGTCACCAACTCCACTGTGGCCCCACACTATTTTCTTAGCCTGTTGGGATATCGCGTTTCGTGATTCCAAGTTGCNAAGAGTATCCTGTCCTCAGGATCTCCGATACACCGATCCCTGACTCTCTTTTGATTTTTGACACGCGTCCCAACAGATGGACGACTCTGATCTCGTCGGGATTTCGAGACTTCTGATGTCCTGACTCTCACGACCTCAGGAACTCTGATTTTCTGACTCCCAATGCTTCGATGTCCCGATGCCTTTCGGGGTTCTTACTCTGCTCATGAGGGTTTAAACCCTGTGCAACTCCTGATAGATTAGACGGCTGACGGGTAACTGATCAATGATCCAATGGCTGATGACCCCTAGAGCTTGAACTCCGAACGCGGACGCAACCTCCTCACTTCTTTGGCAGATCCAACGGCTGACAGGATTTTGTAAATCTCCTCCACAAGATTCTAACCGTCGATCTCTTCCTCTTGGATGTGTTCTACGGGTGAACCCAGTATTCCTCTGTGAAAACTAGTCCCCCTGCGCGTAACTTTGCAGCGCCTGTTCAAACACTCCACGACATAGACTCTCTGTGCTTCTTTTCGACAAGCTTGAAAGCCTTATCCCTCCCGAGCTTTCCCACACTTTCAACCTCAAAGAGGGTCCTTGCATGCACTCCTTGTGACAGTTCTCAAACACCTCCAAGTGTTGAGTTCTTTTGACTCTGTGCACACCTACAACAACAGTCCTTCAATACTTCACTCAGATTTACAACTGGGACTCTCCTTAGCCCGCGCACTCCTTGCACGAATCGAATAACCCAATTTCACTTCTGGGTGAACGAGAACAAGAGTTAAACTATCTGACCCTTCTGTCAATGCACTCCTTGTGGAAAACTTCAACTGCATTCCTTGTAGGAATCCTGGCTCAGATAGAGAAACAATTGAAACTCATTTCTTCTACTTCCTTTCTCAGATTTCAAACACTCAGCAAGAAATCATTCATACATAGCATGTAAGACAAATGCATAATAGGAAGTAAATTCTCAGGAGCATAGCATTCAACATACATACATAGAGAACAAACACAACTCCATGAATTTGAATTAAGCTCTTCTATTAATCCAAATGACTATACATGGGTGTTTCTGCATAGCTCTCTGCTTCTCTTCTATGCTTAGAATTATGTTACAATGCACAATGAGGGTGTCTATATCCCGTTTCCCTCTTTTCTTCTAAACTGTCTAATCTAGAATTAAAAATCCTATCGACCTGCAATAACTACTATAAATGCCTCCATCTACTTCAGACGAGAGCGGGGCACTCAAGGTCTGATTACATTATACCGATGCACCTTCATTAAATGATCTCATTTATATTTGGCGCATCAACTTCAAGGGAAAATTCAAAAATTTGGTTGGGTCTGCCCAGCTGTCCTTTGTCTTCTGTGTTGGCTCGCTTGCGTGAGGGATGCTCCTGCATCATACTCCCTCGCTTGAAAATTTTCATGGGCTCCTGTCAATGAGCTCTTGCATGGTCTGTCCATGCTTCAGAATCTCTGCTTCATTTTCCCAGCTGGCATCTTCAACTGGATGGCCCTTCCACTTAACCAAATATTCAAAATATTCTTTCCTTCTGGTCTTCTTACCCACTCGTTTATCCAGTATCTGCTCCATCTGTGGCTTCTCTACAACTAGCATCTGCTTCTGCCACTGAACCTCTGTCTGTTCATCACTTGTTCCTGTCTCCTCAAGTTTATATGGGTATAAATCTGAGACATTGAATATCGGAGAAATTCCGATCCCATTGGGTAATTCAATTTCATAAGCATTTTCTCCCATTTTCTTCAAGACCTTGCATGGTCCGATTTTCTTCATTTTCAATTTATTGTATGTTCCTCTTGGGAACCTTTCTCTTCACAAGTGCGCTAGAATCAAGTCACCAACCTCAAATTGAAGTTGTCTTCGATGCTGATTTGCTCTCTACTTATACTCCTGACTTGAATTCTGCAATCACTCCTTCACCCGGCTATGAAGTTCTTTCATCGCCTCTATGAGTTCTTCTGCACTAGCGCCCCTAGTAGCAGTCTATTCCGAATCTCTCAATTCAGAAACTCCTCTCCGCTGCATGCCATATACAATCTGGAATGGACTCTGGCCTGTGCTTCGATTCACTGAGTCATTATACACAAACTCTGCCTGCGACAATGTATTGTCCCAACTGTTGTGGTGCTCCGCCACCAGGCTCCTTAGCAAGTCTCCCAGACTTCTGTTTGCCACTTCTGTTTGTCCATTCGTCTGAGGATGATAAGATGAAATAAACAACAAGTTAGTCCCTAGATTCTTCCATAATGTCCTCCAAAATTGCCCTAAGAACTTTGTATCTTTGTCCGGAACAATACTCCTTGGTAAGCCGTGAAGTCGAACGACTTCTTTGAAAAATAGATTCGTGATGTGAGTCGCGTCACTGGTTTTCTAGCATGGGATAAAATGTGCCATCTTGGAAAATATATCCACTACCACAAATATCGAATCAAATCCTCTTTGCGTCCTTGGTAATCCCAATATGAAATCCATACTAATTTGATCCCACGGCTTCTCAGGTATGGGAAATGGTTGATAAAAACCCACATTCTGCTTCCTTCCCTTTGAATGATGACAAATCCTGCATCTGTCTACAAACCTCTTGACCTCTTCTCGCATCCCTGGCCAAAAGTATGACTCACTCAGCTTCATGAATGTCTTATCATGACCGAAGTGTCCGGCCAATCCTCCACTGTGTTTTTCCTTTAGCAGATTCTCCCTCATGGAACAATTTGGAATACATAGCTGATTGCCCTTAAACAACAACCCTTCCTGGATCATGTATTCGGCCCATTTGCTGCTATCTCTGAGAACTAGATTCTTAGCTGCTTCATATGCTTCCTTAAAGTATGGATCATCTATGTACATGTCCCTGAGATCATCAAAACCTAACGTCTTGACTTTGAACTCCTGCAACATCAAACACTTCCTGCTCAAAGCATCAACAACTTTGTTAGCAGTACCAGAAATATGTTTTATCACAAAAGTGAAATTCTGCATGTACTCAACCCATTTAACATGCCTCTAATTCAAATTTTCCTGTTGAGTCACAAACTGCAATGCATGGTTATCACTATACAAAACAAACTCCTTCGGAATCAAATAGTGCCTCCATTTCTTCAATGCTTGGATGATGGCATAAAATTCCTTATCATACATGGAATACTTCACCTTTGCTTCATTCATCTTCTCACTGAAAAAGGCAATTGGTCTATCATCTTGACTTAAGAATGCTCCTATTGCAAACCCGCTTGCATCACATTTTACCTGAAATGTATTTTGAAAATCCGGTAACACCAGAATTGGTTGTTCCGTAATCTTCCGTTTCAACAAATTGAAACTCTTCTTAGCCTCTTTAGTCCAGTGAAAAGATTTATGTATTTTCTTCACTATATCCATCATTGCTGCACCAATTCCACTGAAATCCCTAATGAATTTTCGGTAGAAAGTAGCCAAACCGTGAAAATTTCTCACCTCAAATATGTTCCTCGGTGATGGTCAATTCTTGATTACCTCCACCTTATCTGGATCCATCTTCAACTCATTTGCCGAAATAACAAATCCCAAATAAATGAGTTCTGTCTTCATGAATGAGGACTTCTTTATGTTTATCAACAACTTCTCTTGCTGTAATCTCTTCATCACAATGGCCAAATGCTTCAGATGTTCAGCCTCCATTTTATTGAAAATCAGTATATCATCCAGATATACGATAAAAAATTTTCCGATGAAATCCTTCAGGACTTCATTCATCAACCTCATAAAGGTACTTGGCGCATTTTTTAAGCCAAATGACATAACAAGCCATTCATACAAACCTTCGTTTGTCTTGAATGTTGTTTTCCATTCATCACCTTCCCTCATGCGAATCTAGTGATATCCACTCTTCAAATCAATCTTTGAATATTTTTTTGCTCCACTTAAGCAATCCATCAAATCATCCATCCTTGGTAATGGAAACTTGTACCTGATGGTTATCTTGTTAATGGATCTTGAATCAATGCACATCCTCCAGCCTCCGTCTTTCTTCGGACTGAGTACTGTCGGAACAACACACGGACTCAAGCTTTCCCTGACCTAACCTTTGTCCAACAAATCTTGGACTTGTCTTTTGACCTCTTCATTCTCTTGCGGCGTCAATCTGTATGCAGCTTTGTTTGGTAAAATGGCTCCTGGTATGAGATCAATGTGATGACTCACACTCCTGATCAGTGGCAATGAATGAGGTAATTCGTCCACTACTATATCAACGAACTCTTCCAATAGTTCCTGAACTTCTTCTAGCAAATCATCCACTCTTGTGCTAGTTAGAACAATCTTCGGTTTTTTGACCACAATGAACTGTGGATCCTCCTTCTTCTTAACCTCAGTAAGGAGTTCCTTCCCACTCATGAGAAGTACTGTGTTGCTTACTTCCGGCTTCACCTCCTTATCCTTTATTAGAAGCAACATGTGTGTCCTCCCATTCTTCTCTAGGGTGTATGTGTTCATCCTCCCATCATGAATCACATTCCTGTCATATTGCCACGGTCTACCCAGCAATAGATGACAAACATCCATAGGAATAACATCACATAAAATCTTATCATTATATCCCCCTATCTTAAATTCAACTAAGCACTGTTTGGTGACATTTACCTGATGTCCTTTTTGTAGCCACAAAACTTTATATGGACTTGGATGATCGGTCATATCCAACCCCATCTTTTCTACCATCTCGGTTGAAACAAGATTATCAGTTCTACCATTGTCCACAATGACCTTGCATGCCCAACCCTTGGTCTTGCAAGCTGTTCTGAAAAGTCTAGTCCTTTGGACTGAACTTTCCACTTCTTTCTCTGGTGTCAAAAGAACTTTTTGCATCATCAGCAATTTTTCGCCTTCAGTGTCTTCTGCCTCAACATCTCACCTCTGTGCCTCGGCGATGTGAGTTTCTCCTCCATCTTTATTTTTCTATGGACACTCTAATGACTTGTGCCCATTCTTTCCACATGTGAAGCATGTGATTACTCCACCTCTTCCTCTTCCTCTACCTCTGGTACGAGGAAACCTATTATNATCCAAAATCCCAGGGATTTTGGATTCTTTCCTGGGCAACTAATTTGCCTCTGGGATGAATTCTTCCTCGGCCTTTTTGAATCTTCTTTCGGCTCATCTTCTCTTCCACTTTCAGAGCCATTTGATAAGCATCCTCTACCGTTCAGATGGATGCCATGCTCATTTCATCCTGAATCTCATATCTCAGGCCATTCATATACCTGGCCACTTTTTCATCATTTCTTTCACGCTGACCTGCCCTGATATTAAACTTGTAAAATTCCTCAGTATATTCTTTCACTGTCATCAGCTTCTGTCTCAAGTTCTGCATTCTCTTGAATAGAGAAATTTGATAGTCCTTGGGAATGAATTTTTCCTTCATCTTTGAAATCATCCTGTCCCAGCTCTTAATTTTCTGCTTGGTCAAATAGAAGGACCAAGTCATCCTTAGGGTACTGTCAAGGACATACAAAATTATCATATTGGACCTTGACACATATTTTAGTTTCTTCGATAGTCATGGAGGCATCTCAATGTTGCTCATCTAGATTCTCTAGGTGTACGAGGCATTGTTTGAGATCAAAATTTTTAGTTAGGAGCACAACTCCCAATCTAAGAGAAGGGATTTCACATTCAATAGGTAGGACCGAATCCACATTGTCCACTAACTGGAAAGGAGAAAAATCGATGGAAGTCTTAACCGAGGTTCAGTATGCCCAAAGTGCTAGATAAAGCATGATATGCTAGCCAGATTTTCTTTGGCTGACAGTTTTCTGCAAAATGGTCTTGAGAGACTTGTTCACGGTGTCTACTTTTCCATTTTCCTGGGGGTAGTAAGGGGAAGAATGACCATGTATAAACTGCAATTTTTATGCTAACTTCTTTCATCATTTCATTCTGAAAGTGACTTCCATGATGAGTGATAATCTCACTCGGGATTATGAACCTGGCTATAATTTGATTGAACACAAAGAAATAAATAGTATTACCATCATATTTAACTGTAGGCATGGACTCAACTCACTTAGTAAAGTAATCTATGAGCACGATAATGTGCTGATGCCCCCAATCGAAGTTGGGTTGCAATCCAAAAAATCCACCCCCTACTTGGTCAAGGGACTGACAATAACGAATGTATGGAGAGGGGATGGATGCGAGCACATTTTATGAGTGAACACCTGGTAGGGGTGACACTTCTTAACCGCTTCGATGCAATATTTAAAAACAAATGGCCAAAAATATCCAGATCACAAAATTTTATGGGCTGTCGCAAGCCTGAATAGGTGACCACCACAAGCCCCACTGTGGTAGTCATTTAGAACAGACTCAACTTCTTCATGATTCAATTAATAATACAAGATATTGTCTACTCCTTGACGATACAAAGTATCAATGATGATATGGTAGTTCTTAGCTTGGTATCGTATACGCCGTCAGTCATCTCTCGAGATATGATGAGGGAACTTCAAATTTTGAAGATAGACAACAATATCTCCATACCAGGGGTCCGATGACGAGACAAGAAAAATGTGTTCATCCACAAATGAATCAACATGAATAACATCCTAATTTAACCGAGGGAATTCAAATATTAACTCTGTAAAAACTAGTTATTTCTTGGACTTCGCAAAAGTGAAATCGAGATCAAATTCTTGTAAAATGATAATCCATTTATTGTATTTTCTCCCTACGATACGCCTAGTAAGGATGTATTAAAATGGATTGACATCGACAACCACAATGGTTTTTGAAATCAATATATAGTGTCGTAATCATTGAACTATGTGAATGAAAACCAAAGCTAGCTTTTCAACATGAGAATATTTGAGTTCAAGGACGACTAAGTTTTGACTAAGATAGTAAATGACGTGCTCACCGAACTCATCATCCTCCCAAACCAACACCATGCCAATCGTCTCTTTAGATGTGGAAACCTTGAATTTGATGAATAGTATGCGGGGGAGGCAATCAAATTATTGCCTCAACCTTGAAAAAATCTACCATGATCCTAGTCTCATAGAGTAAAATCCCTAGAAATCAACTTGACCTAACACAAAACATGAATTTATGAGGGTTCAAACTGATGCGATATTGAAGACATTTTCAAAAAATAGTCAGAGGTATTTAGGATGATCCACTCTCTTATGGGAGTGAGAAGCGAGATCATCGAGATAGGGTTCGACTATATGCTTGCGATCGTGAAATGTGAAGGTCATAACTCATTGGAAGTTTTCTCTAACATTCTTAAGGCCTAAAGGAATATTCCGATACATGAATGTACCCCAAGGACAAATAAATGTTGTCTTATGTTGGTCCTGGAGCTTAATCTGAATTTGGTTATACCCTAAAAATCCATCCATAAAAGAAACAACTTCGCTTCCCACACATTCATTGAGAATGTGATCAGTGAAGGGTGTTGAGAAATTTTCTTTGGGACATGCCTTATTTAGGTCATTAAAATCCATGCATACATGGATGGTTCCTTGCTTTTTATTCATAGGAGCGGGATTGGATACCCATTTGGTCAAGGGAACCGAGTAGACAAATGCAACGTTAAGCAATTTTTCTACCCCTACCTTAATAGTAGGGGCCTTCCTAGGAATGAAAAATCTAAGTCGTTGTCACAAGGCTTAGCATCCGGGTAGGTTTTAATCTCATGTTTGACAATTTGAGGGTCAATTCCTGGCATCTATTCATATGACCAAGTGAATACATCATATAATTATTTAAAGATCTCGGTGTAGATCATAATTTATTTTGACGAACAATCTGCACTAATGTATACATTTTAAATCTTGTGAGGAATATGAGAGATATCGATCATGATGGTAGGAGATATACTCGCCATGTTTCCTTCAGAATAAATGTCACGCATATCAAGTGGAACTATGATGTGATTGACTATCTTGTTCAAGGTAGATCTAAAATCATCTTGTTCGATTCTAGCAAGCTCTAGGATAAAATAAGAGTGATGGTGCATATCATCCCATGGCCTGTCAGAACCATTAATGGCCTCTACGATTGCTTCATCCGAGGGTAAAGTATCATCGGGGAAGTCACGTAAAAAATATGACGAGGTGGACCACATGGGCTCGAGAACAATATCCTCCTTGTCTGTCTGCGAGGTAACATCATATAGATTGCTGGAAGATTCAAGAACAACCTGATACACTATCTTTGTTGCTGATAGTGGCATGGCCATTCTAGTATGTGACTGACCTTCACAAGACTCAGTCGAGGAAGGTAGGGTCCAAGGATCGTTAAAATATGAAGTGCAGAATGGATTGGACCTCATTGATGAAGCAGACCTACTGGACATGGCATGTATATGATGAACCGATGCCATGAAGTTGAAGGTACCCATAAGGGATGAATAAATTATGACACCGATATTCTTAGTTTCCAGCTGAGAATTGTTGATCATGATGATCAACGGTCCAACCGATGCATTGGGGCTAGCATATGCAAAGGAAAAATAGTCAATTTTCATGATCTTCCTGTTGCGAGGAAAGAAAAGAGTGTGGAAGATGCATTATACGATTGCAGTCATAGAATAAGTCCAATTGCATCCTAGTAATAAGTTATAGTTGAGGGGCGCATCAACCACCTCGAAATCCACCTGTACTGTCTTCCCACCTAACTGGACTAGGAAGGCAAGAATAATACCATAAGGGCAGAAGTAACGACCCTCAAAAGTAGTTAACATGGTCGGAGATTGAGAGAGGGTCAGAGAGCCGAGGGGTTTCCAATAGAACATGGACATCAAGCATGTTGCATCACCTTCATCAACAACAATACGTTTGATGATATACTTTGAGTAACCCGCATGAATTTGGAATTCCACATGGCAAGGAAAGTGAGGCTTCACATCCTTGACATAAAACTTGATAACTTTAGATCCACATGGATCTATAGCTCCTAACATGGATAACAAGGCATTCCTCTATGAAGGACACATCTGGAGTACCTCCAGAGCCGACATTGCACAAGGGGTTTGACCCAGATCCTCAACAATAGAGTAATTTTGGGTGGCTCTAGCATTAGGATTGTGGGTAGAGAACTTGAGTAATTCTTTCAGAATACGAGGCACAAGATTTGGTTTTTTGATCTATAAAGGCATCTCTGGAGGAGAAGGAGATTCTAGACGAGATATTGTCTATGAAGAACTATAATCGCGAGACCAAGTGGCTACATTAACATCAGATTTAACCATATTGATGCATAGATGGTCATCGTCTTGCATCAGTGGGTTTTTATTCCCACTCACCGCATTTCCATCATTCGAGGATCTCGATGCCATGTGATTATTATGTGGAAAAGGATTAGTCAACACAACGGGCGGTAGAGATAAAAGCCTCACAAATTCCATAAGTTTGGGGCATAAGTGGGTAAGGTGATTGTCTGTATAAAGCTTGCAGGGAAACTTCACCTTCCGTCTTTGTTTCTTTCCCTCACCAACATTATTATTCGACTTCTCATTATTACCGTTGTCCTTGGGTTTATTACTATTCTTCCCACCCTTACGATTGTTACCACATCCTTTATTTTTATTCCCTCCTGGTAGTTGGTTACCATTCGGGTTGGTCGAGGACTGTACATAATGCACATCCGCTGACTGAGTGGGAGTGGAAGAAACAAACAAAGTTGGCCCTCCTATAGAATGGTTTAGAGACAACTCGTTCAACTGGCTTGTCACCAAGTCTGTAGATTTCACATTGGCAAAGCCTACAATGCCATCGACATGAGGCCTAATATTTTTTCTAGGGTGATAGTTTGACCTCGATGTGTTTGGAAGAATCTTGTATAACATTAGAAACTGAGCATATATAAAATCTAACTGTTGGGATTTAAAAATCGCTTCTTCCTTAGATGTAACCTTGAATGTAGAAACATCCTTCAAAACATAAGGCTGTAGAGACTTAAGGAACCACTCTAGCAGGAATTCTGGGGCTATGTAGGCCTTGATAAACCTCTTTCGTCTATGCCACTCTTGGATGTAATCCAAGATATGGGTGGCTTTGTCATGATGGAAGGCCGACATAATTTCTATGCCAGTGTCGCAACGAACCGACAATTGGAAGTGGTTGAGGAAGACTAAAACCATCTGATTAAAAATTTCATACATCCCCCCAAGTAGCTCTATATACCATTTCATGGTGACCCCCATGAGGGTGCTTTGAAACAATCTTAAATGAATAAAATCATAGTTAAAGGATTTCAAAGAGCACCAAAGGTGAAAATTAGTGACGCGATCACGAGGATCTTCACCAATCTTGCCTTCAAATTTCAGAATATCTAAAGGAAGCTTGGTGGGGACGGGGGACCATGTTGGATCATGATTGTTGTTGGGTGTTTTTACCCTACGGACTAGTAAGCTAGGGTTCTAAGCCTACATGCAGATCATCACCCTTCAGATTTAATCTTTATCCTTCTACCCAAAATCTCAACCCCTTTTCTCAGGCAAACACAGTAAGAATGAACTAACCTTATTTTCCGAAGGTTGAAGTAGATCCTCCGTTGAG
>JASDQU010246526.1:2864-16516 GCA_032191745.1 Picea mariana
ATATATATATATATATATCTTCTTTGTTTATTTGCAAATTCATTGGATTAGTATTATTTTTCTCATCGAATTCTAGATCTCTCAGGTCTCATAATTTTACATGATATCAGAGCCTCAGGGAATCTAAGGGAGAGGTATACTAGTTTTATTTGCAGGTGAAATATCATCAAAGGAGGAAGAAAAAATAAATTCATCAACACCTTCAGCCCAAGCATGTTTTCCTAACTCCATTCAACTACTTTGAATGGAAATCGAAGATCACACTTGCTCTTTGAATCAAAGGTCTCTACCAGATAACAATGGGTACGGAAGTAAAATTCTCGGATATCTACTCCCTGTCATGCTACCACTTTTTCTCTCATTACAATCCCTCCAGATATCCCATGAACCCTATTTCACCCCCTGCTCACTTGGCAATTATTAAATAATTTATTATGGATTTGATTGCATGGGTCCTATGTCAATTTATGAGCCAAACGTTGTTTCATATAAATAGAATGTCATGTATGCTCTATTAAGGGATAGTTACTAATGAATTACTACATACGGGATAAGTTTCTTCAGCAGAGGTAGTCATGGAAGAAACAATAGGGGAAGAGGTAACTAGAAAAGAGGGCCTAGAAGGCCCAGATTCTCAAGAGTTGAACCATCTTTTTAAAGTTGGGTTCTTCAATTGGATTGGGCAAAGAATAGTTCAACCTCGACCAGAGAGGCCTCCCTTCCAGCCCCAAAATATACCTAGTATTCATGTGTCTCCTCATGTATCCATGCAACCAGAAGTTTCTGAGAATGATGGATGGTAGGAGATTGTTCATTCGGCAGTCTCCCACCATCGTGGTTGGACCAACTTATTACTACCTCCTCCTCCTCCACCTGTAAATCCTAATTCTCAAATTGCTCATGTACATTCACCTATTCATTCCTATCATGCTAGAAAACGGATTAAAACCGAGGTCCCCCATGTGCAAGACAAAGGTAAAGTTGTTGCTTCCCCATCATCTCCTTCAAATGACTCATCAAAATAAGTGTCCTCATGTATGCAGCTGAGGGACGATTGGTCCCATGTTATTAGTGAGATTAAGCCTCAAGGCTCGAATCAACCTAAGGCTAATTCTGGGAAGTCCAAAGTGGACAATAGTGACAGAAGAAGGATATCCTCTCAAAGTGGAAAATATGGATTTTAATTTATGTGTTTATGTTTGAGTTGTTGAAGACAATGGCCTGCAAAAAGTTTTGGATAGTAAACTATTTTTTGGATAATGTGGTTATTTACATATTTGGGATATAATTTTAATTATTTTGTATATTTAATATTCAAATTTGAGAGATGATCGATAGAGGAGGCGTTGCATGACTGAACCCTAGCTCTACTCTTGACGTGAGTCGCTACATGACTGAACCAGGATACGCTGCAGCAAACCACCTGCAAAGATCAAGCACAGACATTTACCTGATCTGATCCACCAGTATGAATGCAGAAGAAGGGGGGGAACCCCCCTCGTATAGCAATATTACAGCTAACGACAGATCGGGAACAAGGGAAAAATGGCCATCGTTTGAGCCACCACAGCAGATACACGAACAAATCCTCACCAGAGAACAGGGACTCAATAAGGAAATGGAGACGGAGGCCAGCACGTCCCATCCAAAAGCACCTCATGGGTGGGAGCTCGACAAATGCATTCTGCAAATGGAAAAACCCCCGAGATACATCAAAATCTCAACAAGAGTGGGGGAACATACCCAGTTCATGAAATAACATGCCCTCATTGGAAAATTTCTGGGACTATGGTCGTCCGAAAGGAATCTGAACAGATGGATCAAACACTGGTGGAACCCCAAGGGTGACTATGAAGTTCAACTCAGATCCAAAGGCTTCTTCACAATCATTCTGTACAACCCAGACGACCGAGATCGAATCTTTAAGAACGGCCCATATTTCTACAACTCGGCAGGGCTTTTCCTAAGATTTTGGACAGAACACTTCAGCCCAGACAAGGAGGACTTCACAATGGCACCTGTCTGGATCCGCCTCTACTCCCTGCCGCAGGAGTTCTGGCTGGAGGAGATTCTCATGGGAATAGGTAATACAATAGGTCACTATGTTAAAGCTTCAGAAGCCACAAAGCAAAGCAAATACACCTCATATGCCTGAATATGTGTTTACATGAATATATCTAAGGCCCTACCAGGGGCAGTATTGTTGGAGTATCAGGATGAATACTGGATACAAGCTCTATACTACGAACATATCCCTTTCCGTTGTATAAAATTTCATGAACATGGCCACCTATTCAGAGATTGCCCCCTGAATAAGCAAGCTTCCAAAGCCAACGATACTACACAAAAATATGGCTTCACCACTGTCCTGACCAGAAAGAGAAATCCTCCTAGATGGCAGATCCCTGACCCCAAGCCTAATATCTCAACCAAAAATTCCTACAAGATACTGAACCAGCTACTGGAAGAAGAGGAAATCCAAGATCCACACAAAGGGTCGCAATAGGGCAAAGAACATAACCAAACCCTTTCCTCCTCTGGCCCAAATAAGGAAATATACCCAAAAGAGAAAGGAGATGGAGACGGCGACATCTTAATGCAGATGGATGCTCGAGATTTAGCAAGTATTGACCTTGAGAAACTTGAGGAAGCCCTCAATCAAAAGGATCTGAAAGCCCTCCCTGAAGAGAAACTCTGAAAGGTACACAAGGTCTTTCTCGACTCAACCGCAAGATCCATGGCACGCTTAGGCATAGCCACAGAATCAGGCTCAGGCTCAAAAAAAATACCATGAGAGAACAAAAGAAGGGGACGCAAACCAGTACATCAATTAATCAAGGAAGCAGGAAATCTCATGATTAACTCAGGTCAGATTCATAAGTTCTCTGAGGGATATCTCCACCCAAACCCACCCTCATAATGATGAAGATCATCACTTGGAACATTAGAGGACTCAATGGCAAATCCAAACAGAGGATCCTTCGATACTACATTAAGGCAGAAAACCCAGATATTCTAATGTTACAAGAAACGAAATGTGCAGGGACAGAGGCTGAAACCGTCTTCCAACACATCTGGAAAGGATGTGAATTTATTCAAACAGACTCCTCAGGGGCTTCAGGGGGTCTGGCCATACTTTGGAACCTGAGCAACACTACTCTCAGCAGACCTTTTTCCACAATAGGCACCATAACAGCCCACTTTGAAGTCACGGGCTCAAATTAGGAGGGGACCATCACCAATGTTTATGGACCCCAAAGTCAACAGGAAAAAGATAAATTTATGGAACGGCTAGCCCTTATCAAATATTTGGCAACCACACTTAACTAGATCATAGGAGGCGACTTCAACATGATCGTGTCGTTGGAGTGAAAAAACGGCGGGAGTAGAAGGCTCGAACAAGATAGTGGTAAGTTCAAAACACTTATTGATCATCTAAAGTTAGTAGACATAGAGAACGGCAATGGTACTTTCACTTGGTCCAACCGCAGGTCAGGAAACCAACATGTAACCTGTCAACCGGACCCCTTTCTTGTGGCTGAGGAATTGATTGAAAAACACCTCTTCATGGAAAATCTTATCCTCCCCAAAGCTGGATCGGACCACTGGCCAATAGCCCTCCATCTAGAAACGGAGGCAGCACCTAAATATAAACCATTCCAGTTTGAGAAATTCTAGCTCACACACCCAGACTTCCAACAGCTTGCAAAAACTTGGTGGGCTCAAGCATAAATAGATCATGGTACTAGCATGTACAGATTCCAGCAAAGGCTCAAAAACTTCAAGCAATTGCTAAAGCAATGGAATAAAAACACCTTCAAAAACATATTCCAAAGCATGCAGGAAATAGAGAACAATCTGATAGTGATACAAATAACTTTCATTTCAGAGACTCGAACTGTTGAACTTATGGAAGAGGAAGAGAAGCTACAAGCGCAACTAGAAGAAAGAAGAAAGCAAGAGGAAATTTTATGGAGGCAGAAGTCCAAGGTACAATGGCTCAAAGAGAGGGAAAATAACACAAAATTCTTCCACAAAACCATGGTACACCGCCGACACATCAATAGAATTACCCATCTAGAGGATGGACAGGGAAATCCAATCAGAGAACATACCCAAATAGAAGAAGATCTCAACATGTGCTACCATGATCTCCTAACGGAAACCAGGGAGGATAGAGACGAAGCCATCAGACGAGTGACCAGACACATACCCTCACTAGTGACCCATGAATAGAACGCTGCTCTAATGAGGCATATCACTCAGGAGGAAGTGGACCAAGCAGCAAAATCTATGCCCCCAGGAAAATCTCCAAGCCTAGATGGCTTCACTACTGACTTCTTCCATCACTGCTGGGACATAGTATGGAAGGAGGTCTGGGAGGTAGTAGAGGAATCACAGACGTCAAGCCAAGTTCTCTCAGCCCTCAACACAACCTTCCTCACTCTAATACCAAAAGAGGAAAGGGTCACAAATCCCAAACAGTTCAGGCCCATTGCTTTATGTAATGTAATTTACAAAATCATTACAAAGGTTATTGCGAATCGCCTCAAGCCAATTTTTCCCTATGTCATCTCCAAGGAACAAGCAGGGTATGTAGAGGGAAGACAAATCATGGACAGCGTTATATTATCTCATGAGGTCATCCACTCTCTCAAGTCAAAAAACTCCAAGTATGCTAATAAAACTTGATCTCTCAAAATCTTTTGATAGAGCTAGCTGGCAATACCTTTGGGCCACCTTAAATTCTTTTGGTTTTGATCAGAATTGGGTAAACTAGATTCTAAACCTCACCTCCTCGGCCTTCTTTTCCATCCTTGTCAATGGAGTCCCTTCCTGGCCCTTCTCACCCTCTAGAGGTATCAGACAAGGGGACCCCTTATCGCCCTTTCTATTTGTACTCATTGTGGAAGGCCTGGGACGCCACATTAAATCAGCGGTCCTAGAAGGCTCTCTCAAAGGCCTAACCCTACACAACATCAAATCGGCTCCTTTACACAGTCAATTTGTTGATGACACCCTACTCATGAATTCCCCTACTGCAAGAGAAGCCAACAAGATCAACTCCATCCTCTCCGACTTCACAGAAGCCTCAGGTATGACGCTTAACCAAGACAAATCCAAGGTCTTCTTTTTCAATACTCCGACTGCGGTCCAACTTCACATCTCCAAACTCCTAGGAATACCCAAGAGCTCCCTTCCATCCAATTACCTAGCCATTCCTCTAATTGGAGCACCAGCAAAGTCCATCTCCTGGGACAACCTCCTCCTCTCCATCTCGAACAGGCTGAACAACTGGACCTTCAGAACGCTAAATATTGCGGCTAGGCTGGTTTTTCTTAAATCGGTCCTACAAACCCTTCCCACTTACCTCTTCATGGCCCTAGTAGCTCCCAAGCAAATCATCAAAGCTGTAAGGAACCTCCAGTGAAACTTCCTCTGTCAAGGCCTTCAACCCAACAAGAAGTGGGCGTTGGTAGGCTTGGACAAGATTTGCACACCAAAAATCATGGGAGGCTTAGGAATCCAAGATCCAGGAAAACTCAATCGAATAATGGGAGCCAAAATGTGGTGGAGATGGCTGAAAACATCAGATGACCTATGGATGCAAATCTGGAAGGAAAAATACGCTCCCTCCATGTAGGCTGACCAACTGATCAGGCACAATGTCTGAATACAGGGATCTAACATTTGGAACATAGCCTGGAAAAACAGAGACCTGGTACAAAGAACGCTTTTTGGGAGATATGAAATGGAGAAAGTGTCAGGTTTTGGCAAGACTCATGGTAGCAATTCAAACCTCTAAATGATCTAGAAGAACTAAGGCACCTCCCTCAATCACGATATTCCCCTAAAGGTGAAAAATCTCTGGAAACCTAAAGAACAAAGACTGCAGTGGCGAAAGTGGAAAAATTCTAGCCAGGAATTAAGGGTCCCAGAGAACTTAAATCTGCAAGCTTGGCAACACTATGCAAGTCACCGGAAAATCCCCAATAGAGAAGGCACGGATATCCTTAGATGGGGGCACTCCACAACTGGAAAATTTTCAATCAAAGAGGCCTACTACCTACAAGGTAACTACCAAAATCAGGAAAAGGAAAACATTTGGAACAAGGTTTGGAACAAGGCACTCTGGCCTAAGGTATCCACCTTCCTCTGGTTGATCGTACATAATAGAATTCTAACCTGGGATAACCTTAGACGAAGAGGCTTCACTAGACCCTTAGTATGCGTCTTATGCCAACAGCAAGAGGAAACCAAAGATCATATTTTCAATGGGTTTCATTACAGCCAGTTGATATGGGACCAGGGAGCTCAAATAATGTGCAGATCCAATCAAAACAGATGTAGAATCAAAGACATGATTGAAAACTAGGACTCGATCACTTACAGCAACCCCTTACTGAACTATATTTGGCAACTCCTCCCAGGATTTATTCTCTGGCAAATATGGAAGGAATGAAACAAAAAATCTTCCAATCCAAGGACTCCACACCAGGACTAACTTGGGAAAAAATTGCCACACTTATCAAGCAAACAGTTACAAGCAAAACCTGGAAACTAGAGGATCTGAAATGTAACCCGGAAGAGCACTGCATTCTTCAAAACTGGAAACTCAGCTTGATAAAAAAGATGGCGATCAAAGCACCCAAATGCCAAAACAGCAGTCCAATCACTTGGACCCCTCCTCCTGCAGGTTTCATAAAGATCAACTTTGATGGGGATTCCAAAGGAAACCCAGGACCAGCTGGCTATGGAGCTATACTCAGAAACTCTAGAGGAGAAATCCTCGTCCTGGCAACGGGATATCTGGGAGAGAAAACAAACAATGCAGCTGAGTTAATTGGCCTACTGCAAGGTCTACGAGTAGTAATCGCCCAACACAGTCACAAGATCATCTTGGAGGGGGACTCACAAATCTTCATTCAGCTAATCACCAAAATCCTCCAAAATCCTAAACTAAAATTAGTTAAGTTTGATTGAATTAACTAAAGGAGGTAGTTGAACTACTTCAACTAATTTGCAATGCATAAAAGCCAAATGAGAAGGAAGAACAAGAGGAGAATATAAGGAGAAAGCAATACTAAGGTTTGCTCTTTTGTTTTCAAGAGATAGTCCAGTTTTTATTCATTCTTCAGTTCATTAAAGGCCTAATTCTCTTTTTGACAGCAAGGTCCTATTGTAGACAGCAAGGTTCAAAGTTGAACCATATCATTCAGATGTGTGTTTCAGAGATGTTGATCTATCTTTGATAGTCTGTGTATACTTGTATGTTTATGGATTAAGTTTCATAACCGACAAAGGATATTGTGCAGAGTCAAGTTGGAAGCAATCTATGGCAAGTTGATCCAGATTTTAAAGTTCAATTTTTACTTCTTGTCAGAGTCCTTTTCTATGGTTTTCATCGGGGATATCTAAATTTGACTTTGGTCCATGCCCTCACAGGGATTTTGTAAAGAGAAAGATACTTTGATTTATTGGAATGAAATAAAGTGATTGTTATTCTGTCTCATTTGTGTGTATTTGTGACTTGGTTACTTTTGCTTTTGACCTCCACATTTACTTTCTGTAATCTATATTTTTTCATAAAACTATATAAAATTTTCATATTTTGCAACAGTCTTTTCATTTAAAAAATTAGCCTAAGATCTTGTAATTAATACTTGTGGATTGGGAAATACTTTTTGAGGCTATAAAACATAGGGTGATATTCTTGACTATCTTATCTTAGCTAGGCAGGATTCGAAAATGCTTGAGTAAGATAAATGATATATTTTCCTCAACATTTATTTGGCGACCATACTGGGAAGATCTTCCATATCTCTCTGGTTGATTGTATTCTTGATTATCATTGAATATATTTATATTTATGCTTTTGATTCTTTGATTGTTTTCTTTGCTTCATGACAGTACATGTTACAAGGCAACCCAATATTGATCCCGGTCTTAAATACCAGACCAGCATTGTTTTAACCTTATTCAATACCATCTTAGAAACCGCTAACACCCGTGCTAAGCTTGAATGCCCGTGGGCAGTGATTGAGAAGGACATAAGTGTCTGAGAATGTTGGGAATCCAGGCAAAGACAGCCTAGGAATCAGCCATAGTTTTCTTGTTTATAAAGTTTTGATATTCTTTTCATGTCCTTAAACCCTCGCACCTCTAGAAGAAGAATAGGTTTATCACCTGATATCAACCCTATTGCTGAAATAGGAAAAACGTTGTTTTTTCAACCCAACAACGTACTCTAAGGAGAATTTTTCTGATTCAGTCAGTTCATATTTCTCTCCCTTACCTATCGTTCATAAGATGGCATCTAGTGGTGGCTCTGGTGACACTAGAGGTGCTTCTTCATCTCAACCTTCAGCCTCGTCAGTGATTGGTATCTTGTATAGCCATCAAGTCCATGTCCAATCTACCACCAATCCCACTAAGGTCATAAAGAAGTATGTTCTCTTTCAATTCGAAGAATATGATACTACTACTATGTGGCATGTTTCCTCTCTAAACCTAGCACCTGCTACTCGTCCAATTCCAAAATTCAAAGAACATCTCCCTAGGTTTTCAGGAAATAACATGGTCACTACGAATGAACACTTGGTGGCATTTTATAATGCTTGTCACAACATAGGAGCCAAAGACAATGACACTTGTTTATGCTTATATGTTAATTCCCTTGAAGGGAAAGCAGCGGCGGATTTCTTTGATATTCCTCCGAAGATTCTTTCCACTTGGGAGGAGTTATTTTATTGGTTCAAATATACTTATGGGCAGTCTAAGAGCCCACCCGAACAATTACTGGAGTACAATAACATTGTGTATAAAGACAGTGAGACTATCAAGTATTTCAACTTATGTTTCACCAAGTTATATAACCAAATTACCAAACTTATTCGCCCTTAGAACCAAGCCGCTTTTATGCATTACTATAATGCTCTACCTTCCCCCTACCATCATAGGCTTGAAGAAAAAACTATAAAAAATCTTGGTTTTGTTGGATTACTAAGAGGAGGGTGAATCAGTAATAGAGCAATAATCCTTTTTAACCTCAAAATGCAAGTGTTATATCAATGTAGCATTATCATCCAATAGTTGCAGAGTAAATAAACAATGAACAAATTAGCAATCATACACATACACAGTACACCAGTGTTTTTACGTGGAAACCCAAAATGGGAGAAAACCACGGAATGTTTTTTCTTATATGTCTTTAATAATTACATTCATTAGAAGCACCAACTTCCTTTGTTTTCCAGCTGCAACTGGAAGGAGGCTACAACCTGAGGGAAGCTCCAACTCCCCAATTCTCTAGCTACAACCAGAAGGAGGCTACAACCCCCTATGTTCTCCGGCTACAATTGGAAGGTGTCTACAACCACCTGTCCTTGCCCCATCCAACCGCCCTGTCGTAGAAGTAGAATGATGGAGCCATTATCACACTA
The DNA here is from genome assembly GCA_032191745.1 of Picea mariana. NCBI lineage: Eukaryota > Viridiplantae > Streptophyta > Pinopsida > Pinales > Pinaceae > Picea > Picea mariana. The sequence continues at coordinate 12,308 of JASDQU010246526.1, forward strand.
TCATTGTGAGATATATTGTTGTAAACATGTACCAATCAATCTGCACCAAAGAACATGTAACAACCTATACCAAACAACAGGTAATCAACATGTACCATAAACAAGTGCATCAACCATGCACCAACCTGTACCATCAATGAGTGCATCAACCATGCACCAAATATGTACCAATCATGCATCAAATAAACATAACTTGTGACTCATCAAGATGTACCAACAGCATCAACTATACACCTCATGTATGTGTCAACTCATCAACTACTTGTCTCAACCATGTACCCAACATGTACCTCAACCAAAATCCCTCATCAATTTCATAATCCAAATATGATTTGTAACTCTGTAATAGACCTAGTGTATATGATCACATAGTTGTAAACCTTCCTTAACTTTAACAACAAGAGACTAGCATTTTCATCAAACTTTACTTTAGTCTCACATGACTAATTTTGGATTAGTCAACAACCATAACTTGAAACAATCATAACTATGTACCTGTAATGAATAAAGATCTAAAAATAGTATACAATGTTCTTCAGTGTCTTTTATGCAATTCCTCTAGGTTTTACTACTTGGAACCTCTCAGAAAAAGGAGTTATATCAAAAATGGCATACTTTCTTGAATTCTGGCTTATTCTAAAGAGAAAACTTGTAGAGCATGTCCCACATAGAATATTTGTTGTATGGATATGAAAATGGTACAAAGAATACGAAATATTCTATTCTAACCAATACATTTGTTCTTACTGAAATTGGATCTGTTATGAAGAATTTATGATGTTTTTACCCGAAACACTTTTTTTAGACTAGTTTCGGGACTAGCCACAAACCCTATTTTTCATGGAGTGTAACTCCAAAAATACAACAACCCACAAGCTGAAATTTTTATCAAAACTACTTGGATATGTTTCCTCAACGACCTCCCAATTTCATGGTCTTAATCATTCTAGAAAAAAACGTTATTGCGAAAATGGTGAGATCACTTGTAAATAACATACCTTAGAAAGCATCATCAAAAGAATTTATTCTCCCTTGAATTTTGGCCTTCTTTACTTCACCTTGCCTCTAAAATTCGGTTTAGATATCCTTTTGTTACCTCAGTCACTTGTAAATATTCAATATGCTCAAGTGTGATTAAAATGAGAGAGCTTTGCCTGTTATTTATACTTTCATGTAGCTTCCTCAAGGGGTTACCTTTTAACCATCTTAAACCACTTTCCTTATTTTAAGGCTAACCCACTTCTAAACATGTGTCCACTTAGTAATTTCTCCATTAACTTTATTATTTAAACAATTTATTTTGTATCCACTCTGACTTATAGTACACTCATCACTTCTCTTTATTATTTAAATAATTTCTTCTTTGCTTTCCTTATTTCAGGGCTAACCCACTTCTAACCACATGTCCACTTAGAAATGTCTCCATTAACTTTATTATTTAAATAATTTATTTTGTATCCACTTTGACTTATAGTACACTCATCACTTCTCTTTATTATTTAAATAATTTCTTCTTTGCAACCACTTTGACTACTTTGACCTTTTGGGGCTTCTAGATGACTCGTAAGGGTTCTCTTTACATGGCCATACCTCTCTAACCGTGAGGAGTTATGTGACGTTCCACGTACCAACATAAATGGAATGACATGTACTATCCATATAGAATAGTATTACCTAGAAATATATCAAAAATCATACCATTATCCATCAAACAAACTTGGGTCCATTACCCAAACCTTTGTGCTACCGGAATTCGCTAACGGACTTTCTTCAAGGGTTGACATCAATGACAACCAACCCAATTAATCAAAAATACCCCCCTTTGGCATTGATGGCAACACTTTGATGCAATATTGAAGTCATATCACTCATGCTCCCCCTGTGACCATCGCTCCCCCTGGAACCATGCCTATGTTCTCTTTCTCCAAGAATTTACCTTTGAATATAATAAATATCTCCCCCTTTGTCATCAATGGAAAAGGTATCTTTCCATTCATGGATGATCCACGTAACTGAACTATCCTTGGGGATACTCCCCCTGACTGAACTCTTCCTAAAACTGATCCCCCGACCTGAACTATCCTCTTGATGGTGCTTCCTCGTGTAAATATGAGACATATAATATAAGCATTCAAAAGAATTCATTTTGGAGTAGAAATTACTCTGAGTCTCTGGTGAAAATACTCAAAGGCTTCCCTTGGAAGCGATTTTCTAAAGATGTTTGCCACTTTTTCTTTTGTGCCCACATATTCAACTCTAATTTTCTTCTCTGCAACTTGTTCTCGTAGAAAGTGATACTTTATTGGAATGTGTTTCATCTTGGAATGCATCATCGGGTTCTTTGAGATATTGATGGTGCTTGTATTATCACAATAGATTGGAATGGGCTCAATCATACTCAACCTGTATATCTGTCAAAGTTTGTTTCATCCATAAAACTTGAGTACAACATCATCCTGTTGCAATATACTCTTCTTCGGCTGTAGATAAAGATATTGATGTTTTATCTTGCTTAGCCAAGATACTAAAGACTCACCCAAGTATAATGTTGATCCATTGGTGCTTCGTCATTCATCAATGCGACCTGCCCAATCTGCATCTGTGTAGGAAACAAGTGATAAACCCTTTCCTTTTGGATACCATAATCCAAACTCTTATGTTCCTATGAGATATCTGAAAATCCTCTTCACTGCTAATAATGTGATTCCTTTGGTGCTACTTGAAATTGTGCCACATGTCCAACTGCCTACATTACATATAGTCTGGATGTTGTCACATATAGTAAGCTATGAATCATTGACATGTATTTCCTCTGGTCTATAGACTTTGAATCATCATCTTTGCTTAACTTGCAACTAGTTTGCATAGGAGTGGTAACTGGTTTGCAATCTTCCATTCTGAACCTCTTTATCATTTCTCTGATATACTTAGTTTGAGACATAAAAATTCCTTGGTTGCTTTGACGTATATGAAGACCCAGAAAGAAGGATAGTTCTCCAAGTAATGAAATTTCAAATTCATTTTGCATATCCTTTGCAAATTTTTGGCTTAACCTTTATGTAGAGGTTGTTGTCTGCACTTCCTTTTCTGAACCCTGTCTACTGTAAATATTTATCCAGTCTAGAGTACCATGCCCTAGGAACCAGTTGTTCAATTTAGATTTGTTCTTCAAGCTCCCCGTTCAGAAAAGTACTACAAGACTCTACTACACAACTGTCCATAATTTTGACTCATATGTCAGTGTACTATCATGAAGTACTACTACAACTGATTAATCTATCATATTGTACTTCTGCTAACTGAATGCACTGAATTTGTATACTCAAATTCATTGCTTAAGCTTGATGTAGAGGTTGTTGTCTACACTTCCTTTTCTGAACCCTGTCTATTGTAAATATTTATCCAATCTAGAGTACCATGCTCTAGGAACCAGTTGTACTTCTGCTTACTGAATGCACAGAATGTGTCTACTCAAATTCTGCAATCTACTCAAATGATGGTTATTTGGTCTGTCTCAACTACCGCATAGAATCACCATGTCTATTATTCATATTATCTAGGAGTCTCTAAGACAGATGGCTCAGAACAATTCATGCTCTGAAGTGTATTCATCATAATCTTCATTAGTAGATTCATCATATCTCTGAGCTCTAACTTCTTTTTTTCTTTCTATGAATTCATATTTCACTACAGTGCCTGGAAGCACAATCTCTTGAACATGTTCATTATATACTTGTCCTTCTTTTCTTTCAATTATTTTCCAAATATTTCTTTATCTGACATCTTTCCTTTTATCTGTACAATTTTCTTCATCACGTTTTATTTCCAATCTTACGATCTCTAGGACATGGTCTTTTTTCACTTGTTCTTCGTGTTTTGAATAGCCACTGTCAACATACCAACCACGCTTCTTCTGCTTATCTTGTACAGTGAGTGTGCATTCTTCATTGTTATACCAATTCTTCTTTCTTATCCATGTTCTCCTATGAGGCTCTTGTCTATGACTATTGTTGTTTTGTTGTGGTTCTCTATGAGGGACTTGTTAATATTATGGTAGCTACGAGAGGTATTTACCTCCACATGTGAATCTAACGAGAATAGAAGACTCTGGAAAGAAAGAGAAAACCCTAATGAGTTGGCTAATAACCCTAGAAGTCTTGTTGACTCAAGAAGATAATTTATATTAGGTTATTAGCCTCCAAGAGAAGA
>JASDQU010246530.1:0-16632 GCA_032191745.1 Picea mariana
TGAGGTTGGCCGTGACATTGGGAAACTATACTTTGACATATGATTTTTATGTGGTTGATCTGGCGGATGCCAATATAGTTTTAAGTGTTCAGTGGCTTCATTCCTTAGGGTAAATTACAATGAATTACCAGGTAATGGAGATAAAGTTCAACATAGTAAACGAGAAGAAGGTTGTTCTCGGAGGCATGTTAAATGGTGGCCCAAAGATTATGTCAAACAAAAGTATGGAGTCCATTTTCAAACACATAGATGTAGCATGTGAAATAGAGTTTTGATTATAACTCAAGAGGATACAAAGGGTCGACAACATCATCATGCAAATATTCAGGCATTGTTGAGTAAGCATGACAAGGTTCCTGGACAGATACCTCCAGGGAGATCACCCGATGGGGGATTTGAGCACACCATTGAGTTGGAGGAGGGAGCGAAACCAGTAATCACTACTCCCTACATACATCCAAAGAAGTTCAAGGATGAAATTGAGAAGGTTGTTAGGGAATTGTTGGAGATAGGACACATCAGGCCTAGCTCTAGTCCATTCGCTTCTTCTGTAGTGTTGGTGAAGAATAAGGATGGCACGATGCAGATGTGCATTGACTATAGAGACTTGAATAAGAAAATGATCAAGAACAGATACCATATCCCTAGGATATATGAGCTTCTGGATGAGTTGCATGGATCAATGTTTTTTTCAAAGATTGATCTTCGATTGGGGTATCATCAAATCAGGGTCAGAAAGTAGGATATCCCCAAAACTACTTTCAGATGCCATTATGGGCATTGTGAGTTTTTGGTCATGCCATTTGGGTTGTCCAATGCACCAACTAATCTTCAATCCTGCATGAACCACATATTCAAAAAACAGTTGAGGAAGTTCTTGTTGGTATTCTTTGATGATCTTTTGAAATATAGCAGGACATAGGAGGAACATTTGGAGCATCTATATGAGATTATGAGCATCATGGAGGGTCAGCCATTGTATTCCAAGGAGTCAAACTGTAAGTTTGGCATGACATGGATATTATACTTGGATCATATGGTCAGTGTTCAAGGAGTATAATTCCATCGGGAGAAGATCCAGGCCATACTAGATTCGACATTGCCCAATAACCTTACACACTTGCGTGGATTCTTTGGTATATACAACTACTATAGGCGGTTTGTAAAGGGGTTCTTATAGTTGGCTACACCACTCACAAATATCATGAAGAAAGGGGTGTTCGAGTGGACATAGGAGGCCCATAAAACATTTGATAGGATGAAGGAAGTGATGAGAACTTTCCCAGTTTTAGCACTTCTTGATTTCACTCAATCCTTTGTGCTTGAGTGTGATGAATTGGGTGAGGTGATAGGAGCAATTTGGATGTAGCATAGACAATCGATAACATACAAAGGCAGAAATATCACAGAGTTGGAAAGACTCTACTCCATCTACAACAAGGAAATGCTTGCCATCATATAAGCTTTGGTGAAATTTAGACAATACTTGGTGGGTGGAAAATTTGGGGTTAAGACCAACCACAACAACTTGAGACACTTCGTGGGGAAAAAGGACTTGAATGAAAGGAAACATAAGTGGGTTAGCAAACTACAAACATATGATTTTGAGATAGAGTATGTGAAAGGAAAGAAAAATGCAGTTGTTGATGCTCTCTTTAGGAAACTAGAGATATGTTCACTTGCAAAGATTTCAACTAACTAGAAATCTCATCTCTTGGTAGAATATTCCAAGAACAAATTTGCTTGTGAGTTGATGGATCACAATGTATAGGATGACATATACAAGGTTGTGGATGGCATCATCTACTTCAAGGACCGCATATACTTAGTCCTAGAGTCTACATTGAAGGAAAATATTATGAAACACCTCTAGTAGGCCATCCCGTGATCCGAAAATGGATTAGAAATCATACACCACCAGATCTTAACCAAGTGTCTCTAATATCACTTGATCCTCAAATAGTATTAAGTATGACACCACTTTCTTATTCCAAGATTCTTTTATTGACACTGCTTATAACATGGAAGTGTCTTATCTTACTTAACCGAACACTTTAATTGATGAACATAACTTGCATAGTCATTCATACATGATCATATACAAAATCACATGAAAGCAATAATTGTGTTTCACAATGAACTTCTTGCATGTTACTCAAACTCAAATACAAATTTCAAATTTGGCACTTTCTCTTAAAACCGAATCCAATGACTACAAACACTATATACTTCTTTACAAAATGCCCAAAGGCTCTCTTACAGCTCACAAATCCCAAATTTTCATAATTCTAGCTTACAAATCAGTGATAAGATTGTCACCATCGACTCTGTCTCGAAAAACCGATTCTGATGACTATAAATACCCTATAACTTTAAAAAGACTACAAACTTGAATTCAAAAGGAAAATGAGCAGAGCTTTAGTACATGAGATAAATGGTATAAAACACCAAAAATATTGTGTAAAACACCAAAAAAAAGTTATGTGTCACACAAAAATGTTGTGTGTAATGTGTTGGAGTGTGTCCCATTAAATACGTCACCCCTCTTAACAAAATCCCAAAATGTATGGCATGCTTTAATTACAACTTGTCGGGTTGTTTTAATCAAATCCCAATTATAGGATTTTTGCAACAACATTTAATTATAACTATAGTGATTTATTTAACAAACTTTATTCATGACATGTTAGCTAGTGAAGGTTGCTAAAGTTGTTGGTGGGTAGGTGGGTCGTGGGTTCTATTCGCATCGACCTCAATTACATATACTATCTATAACATGTTTTATATAGATGTTTTAAACTAACACATGAATCTTGGTGAACGGATATGATAACATATATGTATTGTTATAATACATAATGAATTCTTGAAATGGGAAGTAGGTTATATATATTAAATATAAAAATTATATGATAAATTTATATATAATATACATGTAACCGTTATAATAACCAATCCAATATAAGTCAATGAAGGATCACCACATGTCAAGAATCGATTGGTCTACTTATGTACCAGATGTTTAATTGTGATTGGACCATATTTGCCACTTGTCATCATGTAACTAGGCCACCTGGAGGTACAATCTGCCACATCAACTGCCCACAATCATGTGCCACTTCACCTTATAGTGCCACTTGTCAATATTTGGAACTGCCACTTGTCAACTTGTGAGCCTGCCACATGTCTCTCACTGAACCTGCCACATGTCTCTTCAGGGTTGACTTGAACTTTGACCAGCCATAACGTTTGCATACGGACTCCGTTTGAGGCAAAATTTGCATCATTGGAAAGATTGCAATGAGCTCTACGCATTGGTGGAATTTTCAAGAGATTTTAAAATGATCAAATTTCGAGTATTTTTTATCCCTTGTGGACCCTTATGAGCATTTTGGGTCCTCCTAGACCTCAACGAGTGTCTCTGGATCATCCTGGGGACTTTAAAACTTACAAGCAGATCAAGAAGAGGTTCACTTGGAAGGGCCTCAAAGATGATGTATTGAGGCATGTGAGAGAGCGCGTGGTTTGTGAGCAGAATAAGTCAGAGCATACCCATCTTGTGGGGTTACTACAACCATTTCCCATTCCAAAGTAGAAGTGGGAAAGCATATCCATGGATTTCATCACAGGTCTACCGAAAGTACAGGGTAGAGATTTCATATATGTGGTGGTCGATCATTTGACCAAGTTTGCACATTTCTTTTCCATATATTCAAAATACAAGGCAACACATGTAACATAGTTGTTCTTAAGGGAGGTATTCAGACTCCATGGGTTGTCGAAGTTCATTTTCAGTACAAAGACAACAGATTCCTTAGTGCATTTTGGCAGGAGCTATTCAAGTTGGCTATCACATAGTTGACTCCTAGCACTAGTTACCACCCCCAAACAAATAGTTAGACAGAGATAGTGAACAAATGGCTCGAAGGGTATTTGCGTAATTATGTGTCTGGGCAGCAGAAGGCATGGGTTAAGTGGTTTCATTTGGGGGAACATTGTTACAATACCACTTATCATATGTCCATTGGTATGACACCATTTTGAGCATTATATGGCTATGATGCTCGTTCATCTGTTGCTTTGGCGTTTGGGGATAACAGGGCTCCCAAAGACAAGGATTGGATCTAGGAGAGTCAAGACATCCTTAAGACTCTCAAGGACAATTTACAAATGGCTCAAAATCAACAGAAGATCTATGCATACTGACACAGGGTCGAGCACACTTTCGAAGTGGGAGACTTGGTGTTTTCGAGACTGCAACCATATAGACAGTCTTCATTGAAGAAAATTGGTGCATAAAAGTTTAAGCCACACTTTTATGGTCCTTACATGGTGATTCATAGGGTTGGTGAGGTGGCTTATGAACTTGAGTTGTCGGAAGGGAGTAAAATCCACAATGTGTTTCATGTTTCATGCCCCAATAAGGCATTGGGACAACATGTTACTTCTTCAACAGAGTTACCCCCATTGAATGAGGAGGAGTAGTTATTGTTGGTTCCTAAGGAGGTTCTAGAGGTCCGGGAATTGCGTAGTAGGGTGATCTGAGAGTACCTCATCGGGTGGAAAGATTTTCCAACAAAGGATGCCACATGGGAAGGTGACTAGATCTTGCAACATATAAACTTGTAGTTGCTTAAGGACAAGCAATCTTAGGAAGGGAGGACTGTAATGTCCCTTTCCAAATGATCTCTAGGAAATTGATAGAATAGCCTAAGTAATTCTTGTAGGCTATAGTCACTAAAGGAAAAAAGGGAATTAATTAATTATTTAATGTCAGCGGGTCGAAAAACATTTTTTTTCTAAAGTGACATTGAGTACTTAAAGGAAAATGTGTTTTAAGTGACTTGAGCTTATAAAGTCACTTTAATTTATTAAAAGGGTAAAAAAGGTCGGAAAAAGAGTCAAAGAGGAAATAAAAGAGGGATGAGGGCATGCATTTATTATTTTCTAAAAATGAAATTAAGAGAGATCTTATGGATTTGGCTCTTGGGATGAAAAATCCTAGAGGAGTTTGGGATTGGGTTTGGTGGTGAAAATATCCATCCCTAGCCAATCAAAGAGGAGAAATCATACATATTTCTTCATTGTGCTTCACTATGGCAGAGTCTTTATCACCTAGTGCATCCATCTATCTCGTACACCCATCAATCGACATGCCTCTTGAACCAACGCGCCTAACCTTGGTGCGCCCCTCGTGCCAGCGCACCCCATCTATGTAATCGACTCGTCATCTTAGGTGCACGCGCCCCTTGGGTGAATCAAGTTGACTTGCCTAAGTGCACCCCCCATGCCTTAGTCGATTTTCCTTTGTTGGTGCAGCACCCAAGTCGTGCCCTCAACCCTTCATCAAATCGTCTGTCATTTGACTTGTGTCAGAAGGAACCTTGGGTGGAGTCGCCCCTTGCCTCATCAAGTGCCCAAGGAACCCCAACTCTCCCCTATATGGAGACTTTTATCTCCTCATTCACACTGGGCATCTTGCTTACCTTATTTCCTCTGTTTCAGTGTGTGATGGAAGTGGATGCACCCGAGATGACGTCACATGCCTTACAACTTAGTTAATGAACCCAACCCTGCAATATGAAGATTCGCCCATAGGATGTTTTTGTGGAGAAGAAGAACATGTTTTCTTTGATGATGATGTTTAGGATGGAATAAAGTAGATAATATATTGAGTAGACACCGTCACATTATAATAGGACCCTCAAAAGAATCTACTTTAGTAGCGGTGTCATTTTAGTTAAAGTATTGATCATGCAAACTATTGGGACAATGATAGGATGCATTGTCTCTGATAAGAATTGATATTATATTTAGTTAATTAGACATAAGTTTAATGATTAAATATGTTTCTAGTATGATTCTCCTTGATTGTAAGTATCTTGTTGAATTTAATATCAAAACCTTAGGACACCTCTCTTTTGAGATAGTTTGGAAATTTGTGGTATCAAAACCTTCACTAAAATTGTGAGTTGTGATAAGCTTGAGTTGTGAGTTTCATTCTTATGTCTATGTTATGCATGACTGTGCTAGTTGCCTATCCTACAACAAGTTTTTAGAGTTTTATTGAGTGTCAAATGGTTTGGGTGTTATTGAGTATGCTCTTCACTTTGTGCTATGTGTGATCTCGGTGAATCTGAAAACTAATCTCCCCAAACTCTATCGAAGTAGATTGATTTTACCCCTAGATGAAATTAAATGACAAACTGCAAACAATGAGTGCCTTAAACTATCTACTAGAAAGTACATGTGGCTTGTGCTTCTATAATTAATGGATTGTTCCTAATGTTGTCTCAACTTTATAGTCATAAACCATTTCTCCATGGATTTTGAAGAAGTATATGCATTTGAATGGAGTGTGTTAAGGTTAAAAAAAGAAAAAGAATACAAGAGCAATGTGTTGAACAAAGTATATCCCTTCAATGTTGTCACTCAATGTTCATTTCACACCATTGAAATATACATCTGAATTCAAGGACAAGGGGTGCTAGCAAGTCTACTACTACGATTAAGTTTTAAAGAACTCAAGAGTTTCCAAAAAGATGATGAGTATAAACACATACATTTTTGTTCTTATCGCATAATTCTTCCTCCCATGTTTCAGATGGGTGCAAATAGTGTTGTAAATATATTTCTTTTAGGTAGTCACCTATCAAATTCAATGTTGCAAAAGTTAGAAAATTCATATCTTCATTAAATGAAGACCTTGTTTTTGTAGACATATACTTTAACTTTGTAGTGAGTTTATCAGATCCATGATTAGTTAAGGCACAAAAAGTATTAAAAGGATTTACAAGCATTAAGACGTGAGATATATATATATACCTTTATGTAAAAAATTATACAATGTAAGTGTGTCCAATACATTATACAATCAAGTTCATTGTGTCGAATACAATCGAGTCAAAACCAACACGACAATCGAGGCCTTACTTATGAAGATTATGCAAGCCCTTCTATGTATAATATTTTAGTCTTAGAAAAAGTTAGTCACCCTTGGTTGATTTTCTATAAATGGCAACTTCTAGTCTATAAATGAGTAAAAAGATACTCTAAAAATATGAAATTATACTTTGTAATTGACTTAACTATGGAATAGATTGTCAATGATAGGCCCAAGTGAAAATGGAGTACCGAATCCTATTCATACCAAAGAAAATCCTAAAGAAGAAATTCATGATATCATCCAAGAAAGGACTGGACGTGCTGACATCCCTAATTCAAAGATGAAAATAATATATCTTATATTTTTGAAGGGCTCTTGAAAATCCTTTTGCTTTACGTTACGCAATAATACTACGTCCTTGTAGAATGTAAAGAAACATGTACCATCAACAAGAGCCTATAAACATTGGAGGCCACAAATTTATTAGAGGAGGAAGGTGGTCACCCAATTTTTTTGTTCATACCATACAAAACTCTCTAGACAAAATAGATTAGAGAGTAGATCACGATTTTTTGGTCAAACAACAACTACTAACAAAAAAGACTATAATCTCCAAAGGCAATTACATCATAAATTACATTCACTACGTTGAATTTAATATTGATTTAACGAGTTCTCAATTAGATGAAATTGAAAAAAACATAAATGCTGTATTAGCTTATAAAGAGGCCAAACACAAAAAGAAAGAACATCAATAAGAAAAAAAGAAAGAAAAAGGCAAGTGAGTTATTTGTTTGACATCTAAGTTCTTCTGATATTTCTAATGAAGATATTAAAGGAGCCGAAGAAGTTGCTAAAGTTGTTAAAATCACCCACAAAAAGAAAAACAAACAAAAGGAAGGAAACAATGATTTTAAAGTCTAAACTTGCTATTGAAGTTGATAGATTTTCAATCAAAATGGTCAATACACTAGTTGGAGGAGAAAAGAAAACTAAAACCACAGTTGGAGTATCGCCCTATCTTTCATCCCTATTGATGTTGCCAAAAGAAGAATAACAATAATTGCCATATGTATCAAACAATTGTAAAGTCGCCAAAATGTATGAGCACGAGCAAACAATAACACATGTATCTCATGATTTGTGGCAAGCATCTATGGCAAGTTTTTTACCCGATCTTGATCACTCCAATTTTTTTTTTATCTATTATACTTCCATTATAGTTTGGGTTGGTGCATTGAGAACCTTGTAGAAAATTCACAAGTTATTTCATCCAACCATTGTATAAATTGCCACAAGTCATAAGATAGGTAATGATAAAGGATGTTTGGGATCAAAGTAATGAGGTAGATAAAAAATCGTTTAAAGTAGAGTTTTAAAAATTTGCTTTCAATAAAAGGACTCGTAAAACAATTTTATTCTATAACCATCTAGAACAAGGTGTAAAGATATTTTTTAATTTAAAAATTATTTTTAACAATATCTATAGTTGATTTTTGTTGTGGTTTGTAACATATTGAACTAACAAAAAAACATTATATATTATCTCTTTCATAAAACTTTGTGAATATTTTTCAAGAATTATAACTTCAAAATACTTAAAAACAGCACTATAGAATACACATATTATATTGAGTACTTATGTTTTCAAAATCATTCCATAAAAAACATAGAAAATATTTCAAATCATCCTTATTGTTAAATAAATAAATAAATTATCAAATTAAAAAAGTAAAGACATTCAATCCTCAAAATTATGTACAATCCAAATTTGAATGCTATAAAATATATATATATATAATTTTCAAATCATCCTTAATATTAAATAAATAAATAAATTATTAAATTAAAACAAATAGAGTAAAGACATTCAATCCTCAAGTTATGTACAACCCAAAAACAAATGGAATAAAGACATTCAATCCTCAAAGTTATGTACAACCCAAGTTTGGATACTATATAAAAATGTATATTATTCAAAACACCCCATTTTAGAATTTAGAGATTTCATGAAAAAAAAATTAGTGAGAAAATAAAATGGCAACCCAAAAACAAATGGACTAAAGACATTCAATCCTCAAAGTTATGTACAACCCAAGTTTGGATACTATATCAAAAATGTATAGTATTCAAAACACCCTTCATGAAAAAAAAATTAGTGAGAAAATAAAATGGCATACTTCTTTATTGATTAAAAAAATGTTTTATTGCTAAATGTCCATCCAAAGCCTTTTAGACAATGAAAAGGATGTATAATGTATATATATACAAAGCAAATTGATGATACATTATTTAATAAATAAAAGGATGCATAATGAATATATATACAAAGCAAATTGATGATAAATTATTTAATAAAATTATGAAATTGATAATTGCAACCAAAAAAAACTTAATGATGCGTTAATATATGATAAATATAATAATACAGAGATAGAATAAAAGGTTCAACGAAATTGTTAAAATGATGAAAGCCTTTACTTCTTATCAACAATTTCCTCAATCAATCACTGAAATTAATTAATGATAAATTATTTAATAAAATGATGAAATTGATAATTGCAACTAAAAAAACTTAATGATGCATTAATATATGATAAATATAATGATACAGAGATAGAATAAAAGGTTCAACAAAATTGCTAAAATGATGAAAGCCTTTACTTCTTATCAACAATTTCCTAATCAATTACTAAATTGAAGAAGATTATTATAAAGATGATTTATCTAAAAGAAGATCATGTTTATGATTTATGTAAAGGAAGATCATGTTTATGATTCCAGAGAATTTACTATCTCAATAATCAAAAAGTTCACTTTCTAATCAACAAAAACTAATTTTGATATAAATTCAGAAGAACCAAAAAGTTCACTTTCTAATCAATAAAAACTAATTTTGATATAAACTTAGAAGAAGAGGAGATTTTATGTTCATAAAAATAATTCAAAGATGTTATAAGATACATATATTTGACTATTATTTCACATACACACATTCATATCCACACAACATGTTTTAATTAACAAAAACCAATTTTGATATAAACTCGAAACACGAGGGGATTTTATATTCGTAGAAGTAATTCGAAGATGTTATAAGATGCACATATTTGACTGTTCTTTCACACGCACAGACCCATGCCCACACAACACGTCTTATAGAGGAGGAGGGGAAGGTTGAATGCTAGTAGGAGTCACCATTATCTTGTCGTTGCCCCCAAGCAAGCATACCCACGATGTGACCAATCAACCATTATGTTAGTAGGAGTTGCTAGTCCCTTGTAGATGGTCCCATTGACATAAGGATCATGATATTTCCAAACTTATATGTAATCATGGTGCAACACTGATAACTAATGTGGAACAAGTGTTGCATGGCAACGTAGTCCCTCGCGGATTGAATTGGGAATAAATGCACAAGGATGGGGAAAAAGTAGCGAAGGCAGATGGAAACTGCAGTGGAGACGTGGCAAGCAGCATGAAGCACATGTGGTATCCATGCAGGAAATGACACGTGGCCTCTAGAGCCCCATATAGTTTTTGAAACTATATAATCCATCTTGCTATGTTTGAAATTTCCGTTCTTATGAGTAGTGTGACTTGCTATGTTTGAAATTTGTGTTCCTACCTTGCATGTTTTATCTCTTCAATGTATTTATGAAATTCATTCATAATGATTTTTGTATACTTCCAATTGGTTAGAGTTAAGTACAATTTGCATAGCCCATCTGGCTTGTGTGTCTCTATATGTGTCAGGACAAATAAAGTTATATGCAGAACAGGAGAAAAAGATATGCATGAGAAAAAAACAAAACACACAAAACACATATAAAGTTACATTCAAATTAAATAAACACAATTTCTTGACATTGAGCATAGTTGAAGATAAAAATTTATGAGCACATAAATACAAAAGGAGATAAAAATAGTTTTATTTGAAATATATCAAAAAATAATATAGTTTGTTACATATTCCTAGAAATTTAAATGTGTTTGTCATATAGACTGGGATTGGGGCTCCCGAGGACCATAAGAGAAATATGTACAAGAAATAGGATTGTGGAAAGAAGAAGTGGGCGACTGTAGAGAGCAATACCTGAAAATAAGAAATTGGAAGGTATCAGTCTTTGGCTAGACATTTCTATTTAAAAATGTGGAATAATTGAATTGATAAACAAAGTGGGATGTGATCAGTACAGACTTACGGTGTTGGTACATATCACCCCTTTTGTTATTTGCTTGATGATACATGTTTATTGTTGTCGTCGACGGCTACTGGAATCGTGCCAACTACTTGTTGTCTTTCGTCGACGACCTGCTCCATTGCCCTTTGCACCCATTCTTCAATGTAGCTTCTCAAGGGGGCCACGTTGATCTCATTCCGGATTTTATGTTGAAAAATTCCTTTTCTAATTCCCTTAGATCAATAGAAAGATTACGCAGATCCTTATCAATTTCTTCATTTTGTACCGAATAGTCGACTAGCCAGTTGTCCTAGTCATCTTCACCATATTCAAGGATGTTGTAAAACTTTTCTAGAGACAACCCCTTAAAAATATCAACTTGTTTATTGAAGACTTGCTTAGTTAAGGGAAAGGATTTGACGATTAAATTGAGATCTTGGACCTCATTGGTCCTTCCGGCTAAGTCTATTTCAGTCAGCTTTGTGAATAATTTTTATTTCTTTGATATGGCTTGTTCACATGATTGGACAATGAGATGCAGGTTCTTCACTTTCTCTTCCAGCATGCATTTAATTGAGTGATCCGCTTCTGGGAGGGGAGATCTTCTTGTCTTCTTCTCGTTTCTGTCATGTTGTTGACATGGGTACCAAAAGGGATGACCATGTCTAAATAGAAACGTTCTTCATTTTTTAAATCTGCTTGCAAATGTTTGTGCAAATCATGTGCCCTCGTTCCAAGGGAAGCCATACTTTGCGATGTTTCCCAGGCCTTAGTAATCAATTCCATTTCTTTTCTTGATATTATTCTCCACATATCCTCTACACGATGCGAGGAGGCTCAAGGATGCTTTTAATTTGGTTGCAGGGGTGGCAGGCATGGCTATTGCTAAAGGACTGGCAAACAATGGCATAAGAATCAAAGCTTCCTCCAATTCCTTGATTCGCTCCTTCAGTCTAGCATTCTCGACCTTAATGCCTCCAATGGAATCATCAAGAGCATCTCCGGTTGCTCTATGAAGTCGGGAGATTTGGGACAGTTGCATGTTCCTAAGGTTAATCTCTGAACAAGATTTCCCTTCCTTATTTTTTACATCCCTCTTTTCAATAATTAAATTTTTAGTCTCGTTGTAAAAAACAACGCTTTGGAATATGAAGGATTCATCTTTGTCAAAAATCTCGATATCAACTATGTCCATTGGGTGACTATGTTGGATCGCATCGCAGGCTGTTCAAGGTTGCAGAATACGCTATCCAGATTAGTCTCAAGTTCAATGTTCTCACTCTCAATTTCAGGCTCTTCGGCCTGCCCTACCATTTTTTTTCTCTTCTTCTTCAAGAGAAGCTTGTGAGAACTATCAATTTTAGTGCGAGGAGGGTTGTTATCTCCTCCTCCATTTGAATAATTTTGGGTTGCTTTCTTACTAGGGTGGGTCGTTGGAGCGATGCTCTAGAATGTCATACTTTTGGGAGTGGTATCCGGGGATTGAACACTCTTCTCACTGGGTCCTTCTCCCTGTTGCTTGTACAATTCAGTGGTGCTTTGCAATGTGTCTAGGTTGTCAACGTCAGAAGCATGAGATTTGTCGTTAGTGTCTTTGTTTTCGCTCAGGTGTCTCTGGAAAAAAGAATTGTTGAGGCCAATTGCAAGAAAATGTTCTAAAAAAAATTCAATAGGGTCGAACCCTCTTAGCCTTTCAACATATCTTAGGTTCAATTTGTTGAAATGGGCTATGAATTCATCAATTTTGTTGACGTTCCTCAACACGAAGTCCCCGACTTTCCAAGGCAGAGGAATGAACTATTTTTTTCTCTTCTCATGGAATAGATGCAACCAATAGTTGTATTGCCTTACTATTTCTGTAACAAACATTATGTTCGTAATGTGACATGGAATGAGAGCAGGTTTTTCCTTGGAGACAAAAATCCTTATCACACTGCAATTCTCCATTTGTTCAAGTGCCCCCTTCCTGTCCAAAAACTTGGTTGCCTGGTCAGATATGCGGGGAGCATCCTTTCCTAATAATAAAACTTTGAAAACAGAGACAAAGTCACTAAAAACCTCATAAAAACAGTGGGAGGCCTTGTGCCTCCACAAGGCCTAGTACCAGAAGGTTACTGGGTCAAATTCTCAGTTTACCTTCTTGGACAGAGACAGTTTTGGAAACGGCCAACAATGCACTATCAAGAAAACCAAGTAGGATGACATATAAAATTTCTTCTCCTTTTTGAAGCTTGACAATTGGGAACATATTTCAAGGGAAATTAGCTTCCCCCGATAAAAAAATGGCTTGTTCCTTGACTGTGAAATACCAAATATAAAGAACCATGCGGGAAATAGTTCTTGTGGATTCTTGTCTCGTTATTCCTGTAAACAACCAGGCAATTTCCCGGAATGGATTTCTAAATGAACTAACCTACAAGATTGTGATATCTTTAGGAACTATCATCAAGTCTTCCAGAAACTCGGGCAAGAGGTCCAACCTGTTCCTATGCTTTCTTAGGATATGCTTGGAGTCTTATCCTCTAAACGCCAATGTTGGCTCCGACAATATTAACATCTGGCGGAAGACCTGAGGTGACGAAGAAACAAGAGAGTGGTCCCGCAGTGGAATAATTCTTTGGCCTGAAATATATTTATCGACGCACCAAGAGATCAGCTCCTTACAGTCAAAAACTTCAGGGACACAGCCTGCATGAGCAATTCCAGAGGTCCAAATTATTTCGTTCTAGGCGGAAGGGAATGAGTAGTAAGAATATGACCAGGACCACTGGAAGTTCTGGTCCTCGTGCTCGAAGATGTTCATTGTATCTCCACAGAACTGTTGTCGAGCTGGTGCCATAAGTTTATGAGAACGTCTATTTGCTCCAGACGATGCTTGAAATGAACAATTGGAGAAGATAATATAACCCTCCACAAATGTTGGTTCAATACGCGTGAAAGGGAAATCTCCTCGAGCCTTTCGCTCATTAATGACAATCTCTATGGGTGTTGCATGATGAGTTGTTAGCAATAAATCTTACTTATTTCATATTTAGAAGTGCAAAGGTGGCGTGTATGGCGAAGAGAAATTAAGGATTGGAGGTTTCATGAACGCGCCAACTCGACTACACGCGAACGACATTCCATGATGTTTGAAATTAACACTCAGAAGGGATAATATAACCCTCCGCAAATCTTGGTTTAATGTGTATTAATGAGAGATATCCTCGAGCCTTTCACTCATCAATGACAATCTATACGGTTCTTGCATGATGAGTTGTTAGCATTAAAGCTTACTAATTGCATATTTAGAAATAAGACCTTATATATGTGTGTGTGTGTGTGTGTGTGTGTTTTGATAAACAATTTTTTATTATAAACAAGTGCGAAGGTGACGGAAATGGGGAAGAGCAAGTAAGGAATGACCAAGTATGAAAAGCGGTCGGACGAGCTTCAAAATAGGGTTACAGGGGATACTCAGGAGAGGTGAGTGTCCGATGGTCAAATTGTATGTCTCAGAAATTTTGACTGCAAAATGTGTAAACGGAAGAGGGCATGATGGGGCAGTCCAACGGCCCGTTTGTATATTTGCGAAATTCTGGGAAAGTGGCTAAGTATGGAATAGGGAAACGGTCAGTCAGACTCGTTTTCAGAATTAAGGATTGGAGGTTTCGTGAACGGGACAACCTGACGACGCGCGAACGACATTTTATGATGTTTGAAATTAACACTCGGAAGGGATAATATAACCCTCCACAAATATTGGTTTAATGCATATTAATGGGAGATCTCCTCAAATCTTGGCTTAACATTAAAGCTTACTAATTACATACTTGGAACTAAGACCTTATATATAATAAACAATTTTTTATTATAAACAAGTGCAAAGGTGACGGGGAAGAGGAAGAGAAAGTAAGGATTGGCCAAGTATGAAAAGCGGTCGAACGGGTTTCAAAATAGGGTTACAGGGGATTCTCAGGAGAGGTGAGGGCCCGATGGTCAAATTGTATGTCTCGGAAATTTTGACTACAAAAGGCATAAAACGAAAGAGGGCATGACGGGGCAGTCCAGTGGCTGGTTTGTATATTTGCGGAATTTCAAGTGTTGTTTGCAGGTCATGAAACAATGTAAGGACAATATTGAGCCCGCCTGTCCGGGAACCCGCAATCAAAAAAGTGGCTAAGTATGGAATAGGGAAACGGTCAGTCAGACTCGTTTTCGCTAATATATTGAAATTTTTAATAGATATCCCATTACCTGGCAAGATCTTTTATGCATGTATATCGCGGAATTCTGGGTGTTGTTTGCAGGTCGCGGAACAATGCCAGGGCAATCTTGAGCCCGCCTGTCTGAGAACCCGCAAGCAAAAAAGTCAGTAAGTATGGAATAAGGAAACGGTCGGTGGGATTTGTTTTCGCTATATATTGATATTTGTAATAGATATCCCATTATCTGGCAGGATATTTTCTGCATGTTTCTGGACAAGTTGTGTAGGGACAGTTAGTATGATTGTCTCCTTGAGGCATGGTGAGTTGTTAGCATTAAACCTCAGTTATTGCATACTTGGAAAGAAGTGCAAAGGTGGCAGGCATGAGAAACAACGATTAGGAATTGGATATTTCGTGAACCCGCCAACCCAATGATCCGCGAAAGAGATGCGAAGAAATGGCCAAGTATGGAAAATGGATGGACGAGCTTCAAAATGGGGTGACAATAGTTCCCCAGTAGACGTGAGGACTCGATGGTAAAATTGTAGGTCTCATAACTTTTACGTGCAAACTATGTAACATGGAAGAGGGTATGATGTGGGAGTCTCACAGTAAATTTGTATATCCGAGAAGTCGGGGTGTTATTTGCAAGTCACAGAACAATGGAAGTGCAATCTAGAGCCCGCCTACCCGGGAATTTGTGATTGGAAAAGTGGATAGGTATGGAATGGGGAAGCGGTCGGTCAAAGTCGTGATATAAAATCACGAGTGCAAATGTGAACCCGTGAGTCCGCCAACCTGTGCAGTTAGACATTTTCAGAAAAATGACTAAGTAACCAGAAAGAGAAAGTAGAGGGGAAAAACAAATGAGAATTTGGTTAAGTATAGAAGAGGGGAAAGAAGGGCTAATATATTCTAATCTATAATATATATCCCATTTCCTAGCAAGATCTTTTATGCATGTTTCTGGAGAAGTTGTATACTTATTGCATATACTTGGAAAGAAGTGTGAAGTTGGCGGGCATAGGAAACAACGACTAGGAATTGGAAATTTCCTGAACCTACCAACCCGACAATCCGCGAAAGAGAAACAACGAGTAGGAATTGGGAATTTCCTGAACCCGCCAACCCGACGATCTGTGAAAGAGATTCCAAGAAATGGCCAAGTGTGGAAAGCGGTCGGGCGAGCTTCAAAATAGGGTGAAAAGGGTTCCCAGGAGACGTGAGGCCCCTACGGTCAAATTATATGTATCGGAACTTTTGAGTGCAAATGTTAAGCCCTAATATTGGCTCATTACCCCTTAATTGGGGCATATTAGATTAGTAATGCTATTTTATTTATGTCAGCTTTAGGCCATTAGTTGTAATTTAGATT
>JASDQU010246531.1:2972-16521 GCA_032191745.1 Picea mariana
CCATATCCGACACTCATAGAATTGGTGCACTAGTTAGTAACCTCTTAAGCTCAATGAATGCACTATCACACTCTATTGTCCATTCATACCTGACCCCCTTGAGCTACAAGGTGGTGATGGGTTTCTCTATTTTTGAGAACCCTTCCACAAATCTCCAATAATAACCTGCTATCCCCATGAATCTTCTCACCTGATGTGCATTTTTTGGCACTGGCCACTCCATAACGGCCTTTACCTTTTATGGGTCCACAGAGATTCCTTCGCCGAAAATGATATGACCTAAATAGTGGATCTCTTTCTGGAAGAAGGAACACTTCGACAACTTCCCATACAATTTGTTCTCTCTAAGGTAGGACAACACTATTCACAAGTGTTCCTCATGCTCTCTTTCATTTTTGGAATAGATGAGAATGTCATCTAAAAAGACTTGTACAAAACGGTCTAAGTATTTCTGGAATACATCGTTCATGAGGATCATGAATACTGCTGGTGCATTGGTCATTCCAAAAGGTACTACAACAAACTCGTAATGTCCAAACCAAGTTCAAAAGACATTTTTTGGGATATCACCTTCCTTAATCCTTAACTGATGATACCCTGATCGAAAATCAATCTTTGAGAATACCACTGCTCCTTTCATCTGATTGAAGAGGTCATCTATTTGCAGCATCGGGTACCTATTTTTCACTGTAGCACAGTTCAAGTCCCTGTAATCTATACACATTCCTAAGGATCTGTCCTTCTTCTTTACAAAAATTATTGGTGCGCCCCAAGGTGATACATTGGGCCTTATTAGCCCTAGGTCCAGTAACTCTTTCAACTGCATTTGCAATTCACAAAGTTCTGGCGATGTCATCTGATACAGAGTCTTGGAGATTGGTTTTGCACTAGGTCTTAGCTCAATAGTAAAATCAATCTCCCTCTGAAGAGGTAACCCTGGTAACTCATTCGGAAAAACATCTTTAAATTCTGACAATATCGGGTACTAATCCAATGAGGGTCCCTTCGTTTCATTTACTACTTCCACTACATAAAGTCGACACCCTTGCCTCAAGCATCACTTAACCTTCATAGTTGACATAAAGCGTAACGACACTTTTCTCTGTACACCCTGGATCTCTACTGGTCTTCCTTCATCATCGACACAAAGCACCCTTTTTGAGAAACAATCTACCAAAGCTCGATGAGCTGCTAACCAATCCATTCCAATGATTAGGTCATATGCCCTGAGAGCAGTGACGTATACCTTCAACCTAGTAGCACACACTCCCAGGTCTACTATATAGTTATCAACACTAGGTCCTACTACTTGTTTTTCCCCCGAAGCCATCTCAACTTTTTTAAAGTCATCATGCATGCTCGTAGGCTGCCAACCCACTATTTTCTAATGCAGATGGTCAAATGAAACTATATGTCACACCAGAATCAAAAAAAATCTTGACATTGATATGATTTAGCGTATTGGATGAGTCCACAACCGTGGATTGATGTTCGGCCTGGCGGTTATTAACCATTGTGTAAATTTGGTGGCTACTACTTGATCTTCACATTGGTGCCTTTCCTTCTCTATGCACAAACCCTGATTGTAACTCCGAGCAGTCACGCTAGTAATGGGGTCCTCCGTACCCCGAACATGTAACATGATATTGAACCTGTGCACTGTTATGTGACTGTCTCTGAAACGAGTTCCTTCCCCTGGAACCCCTGCCCCTACTTGTTGTTCCCAGAGATGGTCGTGGACCTGTCTGTGCCATTGGTGATGAACGAGATGCTGCACTCGCTGCCATTGAAATCCCTGCAGCTACTGTCCTTGGTGCGACTCTGTTACCATATGGCGGTGGCCTTGAGCCCCCTCCCCTAGGAAATTTCCTTGGGGCCTTCCCTACGAATCGTGGATGATGCAGAAATGTTGGTCTTATATTCCCGATTAATTTCATGTGTTCCTCTTCATAACGCGCATTTTCCACCACCTCCGCTACTGAAGATAGTTTCCACATCCGCACCATAGCTCTTATCTTAGGGTTCAATCCATAGATAAAGCGCTCTGCCTATCGTTGGTCATTATCCATATACGAAACATATTTGACCAGTTCCATAAATATGATCTCATATTCTTCTACAGTTCTATTTCTCTGTACTAAGCCATGAAATGCCCCTACCTATTGTTCCTCGTAGTATGCTGGTAGATATTTCCTTCGGAACCTCTCCTTGAAAAGCTCCCAAGATACTGTGTCTGGGGTAAGGTGTAGTTGTCTTTCCAGGTTGTCCCACCAGTTCAAGGTGTTGTCTCTTAACTGAAAAATGGTGATCTTTGCCTTTGAGTTGGATGCATAGTCCATTAAGGAAAAACACCTTGTCATGCCTTCCAACCATGCTTCTGCACGTTCACTGGCACGACCCCCGGAAAACTCTGAAAGTTTGATCTTCTGCAATTCTCGCGTGATGTCTTCAGGTGGAGGTCCTCCCCCTGAATCCCTTGACGCTTCTGGATTACCCGTTACAGACAGTGGGGGTTTCACTTTAGTCCCTGCCAGTTGTTGCCCCTTTCAAGTCTCATTAATGGCTTCCAATGAGTGCAGTATGAGGGCTAGTTCGGGCGATGGTGGTGGTGGCGCTAGCGGTGTTGGTGGTGCTTGCGACGACACTCCCCTGCCTCGACTCCCTTGAGTCCTGACCATCATGTATTCTTTAACCTGCATCAACCGAGTTGTCAGGGTGAGTTCGAGGATGTTTCAAATTAGTGCTACTCAAACTAGAAACAGGGTTAGGCGTAAGTTTTCCTTACTTGTCTGTAAACAGACATTACTGCTTTAGGGGATTGGCTAGGTTAGGATTAGGATTAAGCGTCTACGCTTGATTTCTTCGCCCCTATGAAAAAATATTGGTTACCTTGCCCTGTAGCTATGCTAGCCTTGCGCCATACTCTCCACTTCCTATGCTTACTCTCCTAGTGCATATGCCGCCTCCTTCCCACTTGTCCTAGTCTAAGCCCTTTTAATTTTTTGCTTATAACTAAATATCCTCTGATGCTTGACTCGGGAGCTTTTCCTTGGCGCGCAGTGTTGGCATTGTCAAATGTTTCCTAGAGATTTAGCATTGACTTGACTGGTGGAGTGGAGTGGAGGGACTTGGCGCTTGGATCGACGAGTTATGTGTACGGTCTCGTGAGCCTGACGCTTGGACAGTCGGAGTTTATACTTCGGGATACAAAGATTACTAGCGCTAAATAAGCCCTTGCTTTGATTTCCGGTTCATTCACTAGTTATGATTCAACTCGGTTAATTGGATCCAGATCACTAGGTCAGGTAATAAGCCATTTAGTCTTAATCTTCATATTGTATCTTCCTAATAATGACACCACTCTAATCATACAGTGTTACCATTAATCTATTAAGTATAAGAATTTATTTGTAAGGACTCATGTATGGCGCGTTGGTGTTTGTTTGTTTCTTAAGGCTTAGGCGGTGGGTGGTCATGGGTTCTAAACCCATAGACTCCAAAACATTTAGATTTTTATTTATTTTTTATTTTATTTATTTATTTAATATATTAATTTATTATCATTAATTTATTTAATATATTAATTTATCAGTATTTATTTTTTTTAAAAGAATAATGATAAAAATAAATAAACAAGTTAATCACTTTAATTATTTTAAGAATAAACAAATAATCTATAATTCACGATAATAAATAATTAAATGAAAATACAAAAAAAGTAATAAATAAAATAACTAAAATAAAAAAAAAACATATATAAAAAGTTGAATAAATAATTTAAACGCAAACAATGCTAACAAAGGGCAGGCATCCATGAAGCCCACGTGCCCCGTCCTCGTTCCTCCAACACCCTCCTGACCTAAACCTAACCCTACATGTAATCTCTCTCAAGCTCTCTTCCCCTAAAACCTTACATGAACTTTGTCTCCTCTCCATTATGCTCTCTCCCTCTCGGTAGGCTCCATGCTCAGTTCTGAGCACTGGTATGATGAAAAAGAGATGCAGAGCGAGCTGAGTACAGATTCTAGGCGATGTCTCTAGTGTGCGGAATTCCCCTGCTGGAATGTGTGTATTGCCTAGCCTGTGTCCGGTGGGCGTGGAAGTGGTGCCTGCACACTGTCGAGCAACACTGCCATTACCATTGTTGTTGTGTTCTCCAAGAAATTTGCAGTGTAGGAATATGTTGGGTTTCTGCAATTAGAAAACCTTTTTGTGTGTTTTGTTTCGGCTTCTCCAATTGCTAATTTTCAGATACTTATTCTTGCATATAGAAATTTAGATAAGGTGTATTGTGTATGATTATATGCAGGTTTTTATGTCTGTAGAAAGGCTTATTTGGGGATTTTGGCTGAAATCTTTTATCTTTTGTGTACTTGTTTGGCTTTGGTTAATGTGTTTCCCTGACTCCTAGACTCCTTTTGGTTTCCAGAAGACATCTCTATAAATTCCTTCATTTTATTTTTTTTTCTGTCGTTTTATCGGAGCTTCTGCATCTCTGGTAGATGGGTTACCTCTTTTATGGCATATACCAGAGCTTATAATTTAGTATTTTATTAAGGCATGCCTTCTCCTGGTTTCTATCCTCATTTTTCCGTGTTGAAACCAATAAAAATCTTTGCGAGTTTTGTATTGGAGTTTCCTTGCAATTTTTTTGTGTTGAGGTTGGATTCCATTCAAGGCCTAATTCATTATATGCTTTTTTTATCCCTTTTGGAGCTGGCCAAGCTGAGGCTCAAATGTTTCTTCATGCTTAGAGTTGGTGAATCAGAGGGCTCAAATGTAGCTTCTTGTTTATTGGGCATCCACATTCTCACCATGGTTTGGGAGATCTGCACCGGTTGTTTGCAGATTTTTTTATTATCATCTTTGATCGTCTATCTGTCTATCATACCATGGAAACATCATGCCATTCCATAACGGTTCTTTGCTATGATCTAATAAGCCTTCTGAGCTTGTTGTTTTATCTGTTGATAGTGCTTGCCAAGTTGTTGTTGTTATTAATTTGTTTTGTATTTGCTTCTGCACATGACACATTACTGTAACGTGTGTTCTTCATTTTCGAACGCATTTTTTCCCATTGGGTTTTAGGTAGTTATTCCTTTCTGTGCTTAACAGCTTCTAAGTAGTTTATCTACCCCTATTTAGTAAACCTTTTTTTTTTCTCTGCTAAAAGACTTTATCTACACAATATATTTCAGCATTTGCATCTAACTATCATTTCTACGCAGTTTATCTACCCCCATTCAGTAAACTTGTTTCTCTGTTAAAAGACTTTATCTTCACAATGTATTTCAGCATTTGGATCTAACTATCATCTATTTTGACCTTTATGTGTTTTGTCATTATTATTGGCCGAAATTATAGCATGTCCAGAAGATACGAGCATGTTTTTAGGGTGGCAAGAGCATATCCTTATGTAATTTTAACCTTGAGGTTTGCTATGATCAAATTATCCGTTCCAGATTTTGATCTTCGATTGTCCAGCATTTATTCTTTCTTGTATCCCCTTTATTTCGGGACCCTTAGGGTACTGTTGAGTGCAGACCAGTGTAAATAAATTCAATCTAAACTTCGAGCTTTGTAAGTGTAACGTAATTATTAAATTACCTTTCTCTTTAGATATAAGTTAAAGGCCCTACCTTTAGGCTATTGATTGCCTTGGCAGGATCCACGTTCCAGAGCCAAACCTCGACAGATCTCTTGATTCCTTTTAATTTGAACTCATATACTATATTTCTTCCCCAAAATTTGGCATCATGTACATTGGGCTCATAGCCAAGAGGTTAATGCTTTCATCCTTAAATAGAAGCCGCAGGTCTCTGCAGATTTCAAATTCTGAGCCTAATTTTCCCAGACATAGAAGTTTTAGGTCGTTATTGCCTTATTCAGTATTCAAATTTTACCGGTTTGTAATTCTATGTGTAGTCATTGCCTAGCTCAACTTTTAGGCTATGCCATCAAAAAGGATCCAACCCTATGTAACAACTCTAGTTGTATTCATAATTCACTTGTTTTACTTTGGTAAATTTGTTTTTACATTTTCAATTCGTATTGTTTATATGTATTTAAATTTGTTTATATATAATCAAAATGATAGTGCTTTTGGTTTGTAGGTTAGGCAGAGCTAGAGTTGGAGCTGGGAATTTGGCCCTTAAGGCTCCAGATTGTGAACGAGGCGCTCTGATACCATGTGTAGTAGCCGAATAATTTAACATCAAATAATTAATCAAACAAAACAGTAGCTTCTACTTGATTTATGAAACTCTGTAATTTCTTATAAATTCAGCACATACACATATAAATTGGTCAACGAATAATAAAATTCATAACAGAATAAACAAATACGTAATCTAAAATACCTGGGTCTAATGCTAACCCTTCGTTTTCCTCTTGTCTTGTTGACCTTCCTGCTGCTGCCTTGCCCATCTTGAATCCGCAGACCAACTCTGCCCAAAACCGAGTTTCCACCCTGCCAAATAGGACAACTACCTAGCTCCAGGATACGATATGGATATCCTGGCCCCCGTGCCCAAAACCCCCAGCAAACCGGTGCCCCCTGTACTAATCCTTCCAACTACAGAACTCAACTCCCCTCACTGCAAATCCAAGAGAGCCCCCAAATAAAATTTCTCGTAGAATGATCCTCTCTCCTTCGTAAACCTCCTCCCCTCATATCCCTCCTTCAGCGCCCTTTCTCCTCATTTATTACCTTATCTACACATTCATTACCTTATCCGATTATTAATGCTTTATCCTATTATTCATGTCCCCTTATTCATTTATTAATGCCCCTTATCCCCTCCGTATACATAATCTTTAATTTAACAATATAATTTACTAACCCTATTAATTTAATACCCATGTCAATGAATGTAACATGTAATTAATTAATCAATTAATTAATCAAATTGTAACCATTAATTAATTAATAAATATTTAATTAGTATCATTATACCAATATTTTTTTAATTAATAATATGTTAGAAAAATTAATTACCTAATAATTTAACTTAATAATTCCCTAAACATATATTCTACTAGGGTTGTTACACGAGTTGATAGATGAGCTACACAGGGCGATATATTCTTCGAAGATTGATTTTCGATCAGGGTACCACCAGATCATGATGATAGAAGAGGAAATCTATAAGACACCATTCATATGTAACTACGACCATTATTAGTTTGTATTCATTCCCTCCAGGTTGACTAGTTCACCAACTACCTTCCACTCATGTATGAACCATATATTCAACAAACAGTTGAGGAAGTTTCTACTAGTGTTCATTAACGATATTATGATTTTAATTAGCTCTACGATTTAATCAAGTGTTTAATTCAATGGAAGGCATGGATATCCATAGTCGTAGGGTTGAACCCGCTTTGATACCATATGTAAGGATCCCACTGTTATGACAAAAAAAGAGACGTACAAACCAATAAAGTTTTTTTAAAGATGTGTTAGGAAAAAAGTGCATTATCTGAAAGGAACAACAATAACAAAATTATCATCAATCACAAATCCAAGATAACACATCATCGTCGTGAATAATGAAAACTCAATGATGCAATCATTCGTTACAATAAATTGATTGGCGCAAGAAGTAAATAAGGAAAAACCATTCAATACATTGACATTAGTCCATGGACCAATATATCCATATACTAAGATATTATACGTCAACAAGATTCCATAGTGCAAGGCAATCTAATTACTTAACAGTAGCATAATCCTTGGCGCAAGAGAACTTAAATACTCAATCCATCTAGCAATGACATAAGTCGAGGCACAATGATCTACTTATTTAAATTTTTAGGCACAAACAAAAATTTGCTTAACTTCGTAGGCGCAAACAAAAATTTTCTTAACTTCGAGGCACGCAATCATTCAACCTTTAAAACCATCGTTCATCACCATAAAATATTTATTTTGCAAGAGTAAGACATCTACATAACGCATCACACATACATTAGATATAAGGCACAAAATAAACTAGTCACTAAATCYGTCATGTATAAGCATAAATTCAAGATGCAAGATTAAATAGCCACCTAATCATGACGCAAGAGTGATCTACATCGAGAATCCCCCACATAGGAATAGTTGTGTGGGGAAATCCCCCCCTCACCCCCCCATTAGGGAATGGGGTCCAAGAATGGCTGAAAMAAACCTYTGAATTAGGAATATAATCAAGCTCCACAACCAACAACTAGAAAAGAGGGGGATTCATACAAAATCCTCATTTGAGTTCAATGTGGTTCTTGTTTTAGTTTTGGAGAGAATTTGAATTCATTTCATCTCGCGAAGGGGGTTTGCGGACAATTTTTGGAGGATATTTTTCATCATGGATGTAGGTTACATGATGGTTTCGTGCATATGGGAAAGGATATGTCCCTGTGGTTTCATCTAGGGTCATCTCACAAGGCCCTACTAGAAACCTCATAGGCATCGCGTGAGGACTCCTGTCAATTGGGATTTTTTAGCAGCTCACCGGATGAGGTCTCAAAAGAGACCTGAAGAAATTGGAGGAATGGACATAAGGAAAAAATCACTAGAGAATAGCAGTGGAGGTCTTGAAGATCCTTGGTATCCATATCTTGGAATCATTCCAAGTTCCATTGTGTTGTTTATGTAGTAGATTGGGATGTTTCCTAGAATCCATTAGTTTGTGTGCTTAGTAGTAGACTACAACTATTATTATAGCCCTTAATTATCATTGTAATTATTTTTGGGAACTTCGATCCATAATAAGATTTCATTGTTATCTTCTCTACTCGATGTGTAATGGGTAAATGATCTATGTTTTCTCACTTCCACCAACACTAATACAAATTGTCTAATAAAATCACACAAAGAAGAACAAAAATTTGGGTAGCTCACATATATTTCCCATCTATATTAGTTGGGAACATTAGAGTGGTATTAGAGGTGGTGATATTTATATCTTGTGATTAAATTGATGCCTAGGAAGAAAGGGTGTGGAGGAATCCCTCAAATTTTAACACAGAGAGAAGTGGAAGCAAACCAAACCAAGTCAGAAACGAAGGGAAAAATGGAATATAACCAAGATATTACATGAGACTAAGTGCTTAGACTATTGAACCATCCCTAGACATATGGAAAGACTAAGGTAGTAAACAAATGGGTAGAAGGGTACATGACGAACTATGTAATAGATAAAACAATTATCATTGATAAAATGGTTTCATCTATGTGCGAATTTCTACAACACCAATTATCACACGTGTTATCACCTTCTAATTTTCATTAATTTTTCCCAAAGCATCTTGTCCTTGTGTTATCTTTCCACTCATATTTCAAAACTTTTTCACCAGCTTTGTCAAACTCCCATCACCTAAATCCTTCACTCAACTGATCATCCAAAATAATCATGTCCTCCATGAGTAAAAAATTTTGCAAATATCCCAAACCTATAACTAGCCTTAATCCTTATTTAAATCCCTTAATTCCATCACCTCATTAATTTTTACCATTATTTTCATTTTTTTATATTAATATATTTATATTTATATTTAATCCAATATTTAACTTATGGCATCACGTCAAATCATGGGCACAAATCTCGATTTATAATATGGAAAATTCAAAGAGTGGATGGAGGGCGCACATACATATAGGACATAGAATTAACGTGGAGGTTAATTATATCAAGGCGGGTCGATATATAAACCTTGGTTTTTGGTTGGGGAGACATGTCCTTATGTGGTGAATATCGGGGGTAAAAGTAGTGTGGAGAAAACCACTCCAGCTAAGCCTAATATCATAAATGCAACCATTTATCATATAGTTTATGTGCAACATATTTTCTATGAATGCATTTCAATAATAATTATGGAATTTCCAATAAATGAGATTCTTCCTCACGGTGAAAAGGATTTACATCTAGGTAAAATTTAAGTTTTACAAATTAAAGAGATTAATGTTTAGTTCCATGGAAAATAATTAAATGGGAAGATTCACATGAAAGGAAGACTTGGAAAATTATTTATCCAAAGGTTTTACAGAAGTAAAAGAAAAAGATCAAAAGTATTTTACGAAAAATGGTAAACAAGACATGGTTTTCAAGACCATGGGATAAACGGTTTTCACAGTGAAACGGTAAATTGGAAAAAACATGACATAGTAAATGTTTTTCACAGTGAAATGGTAATAGTAAATGTTTTTTATAGTGAAATGGTAAATTGGGAAAAACAAGACATGGTTTCCAAAACCACGGGAAGCAAGCAATAAATGGTGTTTCAAAACCATGGGCATGAATTAAATTATGGAAATTTAGATTTAAAGGATAAAAATATTTGGGAATTATTTTTATTAAAATATATTATTCCCAAATATTTAAGGAAAATATGGATAAATAAAATTAGATTTTGAAAAAGCACAAGTGACATTTCAAAGAGGATGTGGCAACCGGTTTCTGTAGCAGTTGAGACTTACAGGATGATTTATGGATGAACCAAAATAATTTTTCAAAATCCAAAGGAGGTTATTATCAAGAACATACCCTAGAACATTAACCTCCTTCATTTTTAACACAGGTGTCAAAGATTGGGAGATTCGGGGGAATCATGGAGCCATATTATTCTGTTATGATTTCTTGTTTGAGACATGTTTTTGTGACACATATTCCAGCCAGCTGGAGATGAATTTCAAGAAAATGAGAGAGGTTTTTCTTTAAAATGAGATTCTCTACAAAAACCATTCTCACATTTTACATATCTATTACAGTTTGATAATTACAGGTGGCATTTTGAAGTGATGCAGACCCCCCTTCACTCCTAAGGGATGTGCAACCTCTCGGTCTAGGATCGATCAAGAAACTGAGTCAGATCAACTCTTTGGGTCTCTTGTAGACCCAAAAACCACTTACATAGGTACTTTCTCCAAATGTGCAGGTTGTATGAGACCTGCTGGTTCTCTCCTAAGCATTGTTCAACTTCCACACTGACCGGGCACTAGCTCTTCTCTGGCTAAGCCCCTTCCTTCTTGTGACCACGACTATGACCACTCACCTAACTCAAAAGGCATTTCACGATTTCTCATATCGGGTATTTCCATGTGAGTCACACTGACTCCCCCGACTTCTGAAATCCTGATAAGAGCCTAGTGTGTGCTAGCCCCTCTCTTTATGTGACCAAGGCTATGACAAGTTGCCTAATCGAAAGGTGCATCACGATTTCGTGTATCGGGTATTTCCATGTGAGTCACCCTAACTCTCTCAACTTTTCAAATCTAGAAAGGAGCCTAGCGTGTGCTAGCTCCTCCCTTATACTTTGTCCATATGACCTCTTGCTACAAACTGGGGCCGAACCTTGTGAGTGCTTTGCGATTTTGCATTTCATGAAATCCTCTTGCTCGTTCTTCTAAAACGCAAACTTGTGAGTTATGCTCACTATATAAACTGTCCACAATCCCCATGATCCAACCGTCCTGATCTCCTTTTCACATATCCTGACTTTTTTTTTTTCTGAAGTTGGAGGACCTCTCACCTCCCTTCTCCCAATATCCAAACTCTTGATATCTCCCTCTCTCTAGGTAATCAATAGTTCAGATATCTCCTCAATCGATGGTCCATATCAAATCACAAACTCAGATTTTGTGAGATCCCAGAACTCTTACCTCTGATTTCTTGTGTTGCAAACTCTCGACAAGACCAGATCTATGGTCCACGATATTCCTTCGATCGACGATTGCGATCAAGTGACGAAATCAAATTTTGCGAATCCTCATGCTTCGTCCTTTGAATTTTACCCTCTTTGAGTCAGTGAAATGTTGATCTCTCGCCACATGCCCTGTCGCGATGGATGGTCACAATGATTTCGGGACTTCTCTCGTGCACCTTCCTTTCTCTGATTCTCGATTTCTCGATCAGAGAATCCTTGTAGGTGTTGTCTCCTTTCCTCTGTCCCCTTTGACTTTGATGTTGGGCTATGACCTAGGGCCCAACTATTAAACATTTTAGGACTTCATGTTTCACGAAGTCAAAATAATTCTCACCTCGGATCTTTCGATCCCAAAAATCCCACTTGCAGTAGATCGAAAAATCACGACCTATCTCGATCCAACAACTCAGATCAACTCAAGAGTTCACATTTCGTGAATTCTCACAAGTATTCCCTTTGACTTCCCTGAGTCATGAGTCAACAAAATTTTGATCTAATACCATGATGTGCACAACGCTCCAACATACCGTGCAGGGTCTCTGTGCTTGACCTCCCGGTCTTCAAGGATCATTCAAAGTTCACCTTTGAGCGGAAGCGGCTCCCTTGGACTCCCAATGGAATATCTATAAAAAATCCGATCCACAAGTCCTTTCTTCAACTGCACGGCCTTCTGCACATGACCACACTCTTTCCCTGACCTTAATTTCAGGTTTTGGGGTTTCACGTTCCCCGACATCAAGAGTTCCAGCACTCTCAAATCCCCGATCTTCGATGAGCTCTCTACCCGACCTTAGCCCCTCCTAGCTATGCCCTGGTCCTCATGACCACTTTCCATAAGACCGCAGCCTTATATTCCTTCCGTCGGGGTTTTGGACTTCAAAATCCCGATGAGCTCTTTTTCCCGCTAGCCCTCCAGGCTAAGCTCGTGGTCCACGTGACCTCTATCTCACAAGACCATAGCCTTGTCTCCTATTTGGGTTTCGGACTTTCCAATGTCCAAATGCATATGTCCTCAAGATTCACGATCCCTCAAATCCCGATGCGCTCTTCACGCGTTAACCCTCTTGGCTAGACTCTGGTTCATATGACCGTTATCCCGTGACCTCAGTCTTATCCCTCGTCAGGGTTTCGAGGTTTCCAATGCAAAAATGCATATGCTCACAGGGTTCCTGATTCCTCGAATCCTGACTCTCCGCTACGCTGACAGCTGGACCGTTAAATGGCACTTTCACTTCTCTGATATGCTGACAGCTAGTTCCCACAATGGCGCTTGCCCCTTGTCGGGGTTTCAGGCTTTTCAATGCCGAGCCTCACATGTCCCCTGGACTCGCGATCCTCTGATTCCCGATACGCGTTGGCCTTAGCCCTTTCTGGCTATGCCCTAGTCCACACGACCACCTTTCATATGACCGCGACCATATACTCCTGTCGGGGTTTTGGGTTTTCCAATGCCGAAACGGGTATGTCCATGGGACTCACAAAATGTCGATCCATGATTTGCCAATAGACGACCTCCTATCAGGCCTTCCCCTGATGGCTTTGATTTCTTCCACGTGTCCTCTCCAAATGGATGGCCCTGATTAACTCTCAGGATTTCGAGACTTTTGATGTCCCGATTCTTTTGACCACAGGAACTCCGATTTCTCGATAGCCAATATACCGACTCTCTGTGGATTTCTGACACCTGTCTCCCCAAACGGACAGCTCAGATTATGTTGGGGTTTTCAAAATGGACTTACCCGATCTCCTGTCCATGGGAATGCCGATATCCCAACTCTCGATGCTTCGATCTCCGCCACGTGTCTCCACTAATGGATGGTCCAAATCTCCCCCGTATTTCGAGACTTGAAGTGTCTCGATTTTCTCC
>JASDQU010246536.1:0-16631 GCA_032191745.1 Picea mariana
CTTTGTGCGTGTTGCGTGTTGACATCCTTGACTGCTCCATAACTGATTGCCATCAATGACAACCTTAACCATATGCGTCAGTCTTCTATTATAGCCATATCTCCAACACTTCTTGAATTCAAATCTCAAAGAAACTAAAAGGAATTATAAAAACACTATGATCAAACATTCATCATAATACAATCACAATAATTCATGTGAATCAGTCACTCATGAACTCTTTAAGTATTAGAGGGAAACAAGAGGGATCAAGAAAGTTGACTATCATTGAACAAGAAATCTTGGACTACAACACATAACCAGAGAACAAGAAGCTTCATTTAAAATTTTACAATATGGGAGATTTTCTCTACCATCAACCTTAACAAAATATAAAAACTGATTATTTATACTCAGAACCACTTTCCATCACCAAGACTGTGAATTGGCTACTACAATCAAAGATTTGTGTCTGTGTCTCCTTTGCCAGTGTACACTTGCATTCCTCTGTCAAACACAATCTCAGATCAGTATGGGCTTTGTAGGAGAATTTGTTGACAGGGGAAATTTGGGCTGACAGTATTCCTCCACAACCATCCTTCCATGCTTTCCATTTATGGGGTGAGATGAAGTTTCAAACACCACCCCCATTTTCATTAACTACTTTCATCGAGATCAGGATAGAGTCTGACATCCATGACTGTTCCCGACGATCCTCACGATTTCTTCCATTCGATCCTGGTGCCTCGAAACCATGAAGATCCTTTCCTAAGACCATCACAGGAACTTTCGTCATTCGACACAACCCCCTCCATCGTTCCATGTGACCTTGGGCCATGACCTTGGGATCCCTTGTGAAATTTTGGGATTTCGCATTTTCAGAGTTTTCACTCCATACAATCTCAAAACTCCTGATGCTCGATCTTGTGAAATTGCCTATCCAGATCGATAATCAGAATCGCTTTGAATTTGATAGCCAGGATAGGTTCCTCAAACAACTTCAGCTGCCCACCGTTTAATAAGTGATTAATTTTTTTATGGTCCTTATTTCGAGATGAACTTGGGTTGTGATCATGGGCCTAATTCCCAGGCGCTTCGTGATTTCACGTTTCGTGAGTTCGCACTGTGTTCCATGCTGAAATCTTTGAGTTGTGAAATCATGATCGCTCGAATCAGGTGACACACATCCCTTGGCATCAAATGTCCCATATGGATATCTCCATTTCAGGACCTTGAGCCATCGAGATTTCGGGACTTGGGCTATCGGGACCTCTCTCACTTTAGTTTTCCCGAAATGGCTTCCTCCACATTTGGATCTAGTGCCACACATCCTGCTGAATCAGACGACTCTTGTTGATTTCGAATCTCGAGGGTTCAAATCTCTCACATATACTTCAAAAATGTTTTTACCTCTCGATTCCTGTGATCATTATTTGTCGTTAATCTCTGAACTTTGAATTTCCCCGCCAAACCAAACTTGCTCGCTCGCTTGATTCGGGTCCATAACAAACCATTTTAAGTGTTGCACTTGTGCTTATGGCTACGACCTCTGTAAATGAATATTTGGATGACTAACTAAGGGCTCATGAAGGAAAAAGGATCAATGACAGAGATAAAGAGAGAGAAGTGATCAACCTCAAAGAAAACAGAATGGCTTAGGGCTGACACTTCTCAGGCAGGCAAAAGAATAAAACTATAAGTCGAAAGGAAAAATCCTTACGATTGGGTCTGCAAAAGGAGGAGAGATAGACAAAATCACAGATTTAGACAAAATCACAGATTTAGGCAAAAGCCCCAATTTCACAAAAATCTGACAATTTTATGTGATAACACTAGGTAATATGAATATTAGACAGGGGGGAGTCTATGTGATAGATGTTGCAGACTAAAGAACCATCCTAAGAGAATATCGCGGAGTTTGAGAAGATAGATCCAGAGCAATCGGTGAGCAGAAGTACAGTTTTATAGATTAATCAAGACTTCATGATAGTATAGTCATAAATGGGTCAGCATTATGGACAATTGCACAAGTAGAGTATTGGAAAGTATGGATAGAGATGGATTTGTAAGAATACTTAGAAGGTTTGGACAGATATATGAAAGTGGACAAGAGCATGGATTCATAGATTGGTTCAGAGAGTGGTTCAAAGACAAAGGAAAATTATCATAATGGATGATAATTACACAGGAAATGCCTCGAACAATGCTAATTGATTCCGAATTGATAGATATTTTTTGGACACATGTAGTGCATACATCAGTTCAAATTCAAAACATATTAATGCTCGGAAACAACAATGAAAAAACTCCCTCTGAACTATGGAAAGGGAGAGTAGACAACAACCTCTACATCGAGGTAACTCAAGGTAGTATTTTATTAATTGAAATTTATGTTGATGATATTTTTTTGGAAGTACCAATGATAGGTTAATCCATAAATTTGCAAAGGACATGCATAATGAATTTGAAATTTAGTTACTTGGAGAACTATCAGTTATCACTGAAATTTCATCTGCAAATGGTTACAAGAATACAACATCTCCAAACACCTATTAGTTCACCTGCATCCCCAAAAGTACATCTCCAAAAGGCAAAAACTATACAACTGGTTATAAAATTGACATGAGAAGAAACACTACAGGAAGCATGCACAGGCCAAAGAAGCCAAAAGAGCACACATGTGCTTGATGCTAGACTGTGTACGATAAAATCTTCACACTCCTATGAACGACACATTTATGGTTCTTGTCAGCCCCTCACCCACTTCTGGTTTAGCAACCAATTTGATTTGACCCTCAAATCCAAGCTGAATCTACATGGGGGGTTGTTCAATGACCCAAGGGTGCCCTAAAGGGCCCCTTGTTCACACTAAAGACTGGTTGGATAATGCCTCAAATATTTTCTATAAAAAGAGGCCATGGGTGCACTATGAATTCAATAATCTCATTGTATTGTTATGATGCCTCTATTCTCCTTCAAGAAACCAATTTTTTTCAAGGAACATACTAGAAACATCTCATTAAGCTATTCACCTCACCTCTTGAGGGAATAAGCTTAGATTTCTTCACCATTTACTTTGTATTTTACCATTTGTAAGAAGAGCTCTCACATAAGGGACTCAAGATCCCTCCCTAGGAGGAAGAGGGGATCCACAAGTCCTCCTTTCTCTTTGGTGTTTTCCCACTAATTCACACAACACCCCCACCTCAGCGGGTTCTACACGACCTCCCAGTCTTAAGATCATTCTAAATCTTCCCGAGAATCTGATTGACACTTTGATTTTCCTGTAGGAAATCACTCACACACACTAGTGTGTAACCACAGGTACTTCTTTCGAGCTGCACCCACGTGAAGAAACACTAAGTGCCAACTCACTCCCACGTGATCTCTGATATGAC
Source organism: Picea mariana (assembly GCA_032191745.1). Classification (NCBI taxonomy): domain Eukaryota; kingdom Viridiplantae; phylum Streptophyta; class Pinopsida; order Pinales; family Pinaceae; genus Picea; species Picea mariana. Next base: position 3,378 of record JASDQU010246536.1, read on the forward strand.
CAAAGCCTTTACCCAAACGGGTATTTCTTCTTTCGAGACTTCACGATCCCAGGTGCGAGTCCTCTTGTCTCTACAATCCTAGAAACCCGAAGGGGCTAACAGATCTTTAACTCCTCCCTTAACTTTTCCCTAATGTGACCAATGACTATGAGCTAGGGCCAAATATTTTCGGCACCTGGGATTTCGCGTATCAACGTTTTTCTATCCAGCAACTCTTTTTGCTAACTTCCGAAACCATGACAACCCCTTGTCACAGATCAATGAATCTGAACTCCCCATGATCTAATGGTCCTGATTCAATCGAGACTTTGCATATCAGGAGTTCACGAATCTCGACTCCGAGTCATAGCTTCCGCCACTTCCTGAATTCCGAAACGACGAAATTCAAAGACGTGAGATCAATGACCCTCGTTGATCTAAATCCAACGACCACTATTCCCCCTGAACTTATGAGTGTTGAAAAACACTCGGCCTTAATCTCTCTGCTGGTCTGTGAGATCGAACAGTCCATGAAACTTCAGTGGTTTTCCCCACGAGAATTTCAATCGTCTGATTAGACTTCTGACAGATTCTTCTGCCAAACCTCCAATGTCAACCTTCCTGAGATTTCTTCCTATTGAGTGGCTTCAACACTCACTTTCCCCTAAACTCTTAAAGTTTCTATCCCTTCTAAGATTTTACTTGCAAACTCTAGGGCTTCCTTAGTGATTCTGCATGCACTCCTTGCGGCATTCACAAATAACCTCTGATTACTTGATCCTTCGACTCTGTGCACTCCTTGAAACAACAGTCCTTCGATCCTCCACCTCGTTTGGAAAAGTCTATGACTTCTACTCGACTACACACACCTTGCATGGCCCTTGCTATCCTGCAGCTTTACTAGTATGAGAACAACAATATCCCTCCTGATCTTTCTGAGATAAAACTCAGACCCTCATCAATGCACACCTTGCGGATGCTCACTGCACACTTTGCAGGAATTCTCAAGAAGAGAAACAATTGAAACTCATTCTTCTCTCCTCACAGATTTCATACATTCATCATGGAAATCACGAGCATTCATACACACACAGTATTGAAATAAATGCACAACAGAGAAACAAAACATTGTAAACATACCATTCAACAGATGTAAACGGTAAGCATAACAACACCATGAAATTGAATCAAAAGCCTTCATATATTAACTCAGGTATTCCTGTACATGGGTTCTTCTTTGTGTTCTCGCTCTCTACAGCTCTACATCTTATAGAAAAATTCTCCTTAATGTTTCTCCTAATACAATGATACAAGAGAGGGTGTCTTTTATGAGTTTTCCCTCCTACTGCTCTAAGCTATCTAATCAAAATTAAAAACTACAACTACTTTTCATTCAATACAATTAAATTCCTTCATTTTCGACATATGAGAGTAACGCTCAAGTTTTGTTTACAATATCCAAAACATAAATGTAGATACACTCTCCCAGCTATTACATTAATGCTTCTTCATTCAAATTTAAAACACTTTCAAAATTTGTGTTGTTGCATTCCAATTGTCTTTGCTTTCGTGCTTGCTTCGTTGGTTGCTTACGATGCTCTTGCATCATACTCCCTTGGTTGAAAAATTCATGAAATCCTATTCATGAGCTCCTGTATCATCTGTCCATGTCTTTAGATATTTGCTTCACTTTCCCAACCTGCATCCTCAATTGGGTGTCCTTTCCATTTGACCAAATATTCAAAATATGTCTTCCTTTGGGTCTTCTTGCTAACTCTCTGGTCAATTATCTTCTCCATTTGTGGCATTTCAACTACAGGAATTTGTTTAATCCATTGAAATTCCTTCTGATTCTTCTTTGCTCCTGGTTCATCAGCTCTGTAAGGGTACATATCTTCTATGTTGAATATGGGCGATATTCCTACCCTATCTGGTAATTCAATCTCATAAGCATTTGCTTCAAAATTCTTTATGATTTTACACGACCCAATTTTCTTCATCTTCAGCTTGTTGTATGTTCCCCTTGGGAACCTTTCTTTTATAAGATGCACCATAACCAAATCACCTACCTCAAATTAAAGTTCTATTATGTGTTGGTCTGGTCTGCGCTTATATTCCTGGTTGGAATTTTGCAATCGCTCCTTAATATTGCTATGGAGTTCTTGCATTTCCACTGCAAAATCCTCTTCTCCAACACTCTTGAATTCATTCAGCTCTAAGTTCCTCAACTCATATACTCCTCTCGGATGCATTCCATACATAATCTCAAATGGGCTTTGTCCTGTACTCTTATTTGGTGAATCGTTATATGCAAATTCTGCTTGCAGTAGAATATGCATTGACTGTGATGTTCAGCTACTAAACTCCTTAATAAATCTCCCAAGCTTCTATTTGCTGCCTCAGTTTGTCCATCCGTTTGAGGATGATATGATGAGCTAACAGATAAATTAGTCACCAGATTTTTCCATAGGGTCCTCCAAAAATGACCAACAAATTTGGTATCCCTTTCCGATACAATACTCCTGGGTAAGCCATGAAGTCTAACAACTTCTTTGAAAAACAGGTTTTCAATCTAAGTTGTGTCACTGGTTTTTTGACATGGAAAGAAATGTGCCATTTTGGAAAATCTATCGACTACCACAAAGATTAAGTCACAACCTCTTTGCATCCTTGGCAGTCCTAACACAAAATCCATACTTACCGCATCCCATGGCCTCTCTAGTACTGGAAATGGTTGATACAACCATGTATTCTGTCTTTTCCCCTTTGCGTGATGAAAAATTCTTCACTTGTTCATGAACTTCTTGACATCTATTCTCATCCCCAACCAATAATATGAGCCATTTATTTGTGCAAACTTTTTTTCATGACTGAAATGTCCATCCAATCCTCCACTGTGCTTTTCCTTTAGAAGATTCTCTCTCATAGAGCTCTTCGTAATACACAACTGATTACCCCTGAACAATAGTCCATCTTGAATCATATATTCAGTCCATTAGCTTTTATCTCTGAGAACTGGATTCTCACATGCTTCATAGGCTTCTTTTAAATCTACGTCATCTCTGTACATATCCTTGAGGTTATCAAAACCTAAGGTCTTTACTCTGAAATCTTGTAGAATCAAACACTTCCTGCTCAAAGCATCGAAAACTTTGTTAGCAGTTCTAGAAATATTCTTTATAACAAAAGTAAAATTTTGCATTTATTCAACCCATTTTGCATGCTTCTTGTTCAAGTTTTGTTATTGTAATGCATGGTTGTCACTATACAAGACAAACTCTTTCAAAACCAAGTAATGCCTCCATTTTTTCAACTCCTGTATGACTTCATAAAACTCCTTGTCATACGTGGAATATTTCATCTTTGCATCGTTTAGCTTCTCATTGAAGTATGCAATCATCCTATTGTCTTGGCTTAAGACCGCTCAAATCGCAAATCCACTTGCGCTACATCTCACTTGAAATGTCTTGTTGAAATCTGGTAGAACCAGAACTGACTATCCAGTTATCCTCTCCTTTAGCAACCTGAAACTCTTCTCTACTTCCTCTGTCTAATGAAAATATTTGTGTCTTTTCTTGACTGTGTCCATCATCGGTGCACATATCTCACTGAAATTTCTGATGAACTTCCTGTAAAAACTAGCCAATCCATGGAAGCTTCCAACTTCAAAGATACTCTTCGGCGATGGCCAATCTCTGATTGCCTTTACTTTCTCAGGATCCATTTTCAACTCATTCGAAGAGATTACAAAACCCAAATAAATGAGTTTTGTCTTCATGAAGGATGACTTCTTCAAATTGATCAACAATTTCTCTTCTTGTAGTCTCCTCATCACTACAGCTAAATGATTCAAATGTTCTTCTTCAATCTTTCTGAAGATCATTATATCATCAAGATATACGATTACAAACTTTGCTATGAAATCTTTCAAGACTTCATTCATCAGCCTCATAAAAGTACTTGGCACGTTCATCAAACCGAATGGCATGACAATCCATTCATACAACCCTTCATTTGTTTTGAATGTTGTCTTCCATTCATCACCTTCCCTCATTCTAATATGATGATACCTGCTTTTCAAAACAATTTTTGAAAAAAACTTTTCTCCACTCAAGCAATCCATCAAGTCATCCATCCTTGGTAAAGGAAATATGTACCTGATGGTGATTTTGTTTATAGCTCTCGAGTCTGTACACATTCTCCAACAACCATCTTCCTTTGGGCATAACACTGTAGGTACAGTGCATGGACTCAAACTTTCTCTAACCAATCCTTTATCCATCAAATCCTGGACTTGCTTCTTAACTTCTTCATTCTCCTGTGGCATCAATCTGTACATGGATTTTTTTGGTAAAATTGATCCAGGTATAATATCAATGTGATGAATTATGCTCCTGATGGGCAGCAATGAACAAGGTAATTCATCCACCACTATATCAGTGAAATCCTCCAGCAGTTCCTGAATTTCCTTAGGTAGATCATCTATCTTGGTATTGGTCAAGACAACTCTATGTTTTATCACCACGACAAATTGCATTTCTTTATCTTTCTTGACTTCATCAAGAATCTCCTTCCCACTCATGAGAAGTATTGTATTTCTAGCTTCTGCTTTCACCTCCTTGTCTCTAATTAGTAGCAACATATGCATTCTACCATTCTTTTACAAGGTGTATGTGTTCCTTCTCCCATCATGAACAACATTCCTGTCATATTGCCACAGTCTTCCCAACAAAAGATGACAGACATCCATGGGAATAACATCACATAAAATTTCATCCTTATATCCCCCTATTTTAAATTCAACTAAGCATTGTTTAGTGACAGTTACCTGATGTCCCTTTTGCAACCACAAAATCCTTGTATGGGCTTGGATGTGAAACATTCTCCAATTCTAGGTTGTCCACCATCTCTATGGATACTAGATTATATGTGCTCCCACTGTCCACTATCACCTTGCATACCCTATCCTTCGTCTTGCAAGAAATTCTGAACAAACTATTTCTTTGGACTAGATTCTCTATTTGTTTCTCTAGTTTCAAGAGAATTTTCTGCATCATTAAGGATCTTCCGCCTTCTGCATCTTCTGCCTCAACATTTCACTTTTGTGCTTCTTAAATGTGAGCGTCACCTCCATCCCTTTTTCTATCAGGGCATTCAAAGGATTTATGTTCGATCTTTCCACAGAAAAACATTTTATCTCACCTCCTCTGCCTCTTCCTCTTCCTCTTGCTCACAGAAAAGTATTTGTATCGGCATACTATCCTCCCTGTGAACTTCCTCTTCTTTCAGTGTGAGTATGGGGTTTCTTCTCTTCTTCCTTTGGCTTCTGAGTCCTGTCCTGGGCAACTGCTTTGCCTCTTCTCTGACTTCGACCTCGACCTCTTAGACCTTGCTTTGGGGCTAATTTCTCTTCAACCTTCAGATCCATTTGATAATAATCTTCCACATTTCTAATTTTCATCATGCTTATTTAATCTTGAATGTCATATCTTAGACCATTCATGTATCTGGAAACCTTTTCATGATCAATTTATTGATGACCTACTCTAATGTTGAGCCTGTAAAATTCCTCAGTGTATTCTTTCATTGTCATCCCTTTCTGTCTCAAGTTTTGCATTCTCCGAAACAGATTGATCTGGTAGTCTCTGAGTATAAACTTGGCTTTCATTTTTGCAACCATTCTATCCTAGCTTTTGATTCTTTGATTGCCTTTTCAATGCCTATCAGCCTGTAGTTCATCCCACCATAGTGTTGCATGCCCTTTAAGTCTAGTGATAACATGTTTAACTTTCTTATCTTCCGCGACATCCTCATAGTCGAAGTATTTATCTAGAGCCCTAAACCAATCTAGCATCTCTTCAATGTCTAAGTTTCCTTCATACATCAGAATGTCCATCTTTTATCTAGCCTTGATTCTTGCAACATCTCTTAATAGACGTTCTTCTGCAGCATCCTTGACTTCAACTTCTTCTTTAGCTCTAGCCTCATTTTCTCTTTTTGCTTCACTGACATCTCCAACATCAACTGTTTGTCTATGTGTTGTCTCCATAACATCTAGTCAAGCAAGGAATTCTCTCATTTCTCTTTCCACAGTTGGATCGAGCATTTCTCGTTCTCAACGTCTTCTTGGCGGCATTGTTGTAAGTTGTTCTCTGCAACACAATTTCAAAATATGTGGCTCCGATACCACTCTGACGCAGCACCCCCACCTCAATGTGTTTTGCGTGACCTCCTGGTCTTAGGATCATTCTAAATATTCCCAAGAGTCTGATTGATTCTTTGATTTCCCCACAGGAAATCACTCACACACACTAGTGTGTAACCATGGGTCCTTCTTTGGAGCTACGCCCATGCGAAGAAACACTAAGCGCCAACTCACTCCCATGTGATCTATGATATGACCACAACCTTTACCCAAATGGGTATTTTGTCTTTCGTGACTTCGCGATCCTAGGTGCGAGTCCTCCTATATCAACAATCCTCGAAACCCGAAGGGGCTAACAGATCTTTAACTCCTCCCTTGACTTTTCCCTGATGTGACCTATAACTATGAGCTGGGGCCAAATCTTTTCGGCACCCGGTATTTCACATATCAACATTTTTCTATGCAACAACTCCTTTCGCTGACTTCCCAAACCACTAAAACCACTTTCCATAGATCAATGGATCTGAGCTCCCCATGATCTAACGGTCCTGATTCGATTGGGACTTCGTGAATCGAGAGTTTGCGACTCTCAAGTCTGAGTCACAGCTTCCTCCACTTCCTGAATTTTAAAATGGAAAAATTCAAGAACGTGAGATCAACAACCCTTGTTGATATGAATCCAATGACCACTATTCCCCCGAAGCTTATGAGTGCTGAAAAACACTCAACCTTAATCTCTCCGCTGGTCTGTGAGATCCAATAGTCCACGGAACTTCGGTGGTTTTCCCCACGAGAATTTTAATCATTCGATTAGACTTCTGATAGATTCTTCTGCCAAACCTCCAACGTCAACCTTTCTGAAATTTCTTCCTATTGAGTAGCTTCGACACTCACCTTCCCCTGAACTTTTCAAGGTTTTATCCCTTCTATGATTTTACCTGCAAAATCTAGGGCTTCCTTAGTGATTCGGCATGCACTCCTTGCAACATTCACAAATAACCTCTGGTTACTTGATCCTTCGACTCTGTACACTCCTTGCAACAACAATCCTTCAATCCTCCCCCTCATTTGGAAAAGTCTATGACTTATACCCGACTACACACACCTTTCACGACTCTTGCTATCCTACACTTTTACTAGTATAAGAAAAACGATATCCCTCCTGAGCTTTCTGAGATAAAAATCAGACCCTCGTCAATGCACACCTTGCAAACGTTCATTGTACGCTTTGTAGGAATTCTCAGGAAGATAAACAATTGAAACTCATTCTTCTCTCCTCACAGATTTCATACGTTCATCATGGAAATCATGAGCATTCATACACACACAGTATTGAAATAAATCCACAATAGAGAAACAAAACACTGTAAACATACCATTCAACAGATGTAAATGGTAAGCATAACAACACCATGAAATTGAGTCAAAAACCTTCATATATTAACTCAGGTATTTATGTACATGGCTTCTTCTCTGTGTTCTTCCTCTCTACAACTCTACAGCTTACAAAAAAATTCTCCTTAATCTTTTTCCTAATAAAATGATACAAGTGAGGGTGTCTTTTACGAGTTTTCCCTCCTACAACTCTAAGCTATCTAATCAAAATTAAAAACTACAACTACTTTTCATTCAATACAATTAAATGCCTTCATTTTCGACAGATGAGAGCAACGCTCAAGATCTATTTACAATCTCCAAAACATAAATGTAGATACACTCTCCTAGCTATTACATTAATGCTTCTTCATTCAAATTTAAAACGCTTTCAAAATTTGTGTTGTTGCATTCCAACTATCTTTTCCTTCGTGCTTGCTTCACTGGCTCCTTATGATGCTCCTGCATCACTAATACAATTTATCTGTTGGCAGCATGATTATTGGTCATTTGATTGATTTTTGCTTCAAGTTTCCTCATGCATTTTAGTTTCATTTCTTTAGTTATTTCTTTAATTTTTCTTATCTTAGTTGTTTGTTTATTTCATGTGATTGAGTCATTTGATTCATATGCTAACATTTGTCCTATATAACATGCCCAACTAGACTTGCAAGTGTCGCTCTTTTTCTCATTCAAGTGGCAAAAATGACACAACAGATTGGCGACCATACTGGGGATAAGGTATCAATTTCCTTCCTATTTGGGTATTTTGAGAACATATTTTTGACCTATTTTCCTTGCAAAGATCATAACCGGTCTAGCCCTACCTGGAAAGAGCTGAATTTGGAGCTGGAAGAGGAGAATTCCACCTAAACGTTTCCTCCCGGTTGAGTATCAGAACATGCGCGGGTTTTCCAGCCCACAAGCGTGCCTTTCGATCATTTTGTGCCAACAACACTGCGTTTCTCAGTGCATTCTGCGCACAGTGCACTAACAGGTCCTCGGTTCTCTGCGCATTGGTGCCACACGCGCCTCTGTCTAAACTTTGACCCATGCAATTGTCCGAAATTTCAACATTGTAAGAGTTTTTGTGATGTTTTGAAGGCCCCTAGACTTCAAAATATCGCTTTTATGCAATTTGTAAATGCACCACACTTAGATTCTCTTACTACATGAAGGGTTAGTCAAAACATAGGCACTTAGGGGGTTAAAAAGAACCATATTTCTCCTCTTTTTCTTTGAGTTTCCACATGTATGGATTGTTTTGATTGTAAAATCTAAGTTAGAGATCATTTGATATCACATATATAAACACTTGCATTAGGAACAAAAATCAAACTTCAATAATTGTCTATGCTCTTCTCTCGCACCATAGAGAAATCTTGAGAATAAAAAAAGTGATTGAGGGAATATTTCATCTCCCTTAAAACACAATATTTAGGAGAGGACAAATCCCCCTGAGGGCTCCTCTTAGTTTCTTTTTTCAAACATATTAAATTTGTAAGGGCCCATACATGCCCACATGTTGCAAAGTTAGGATAGTTTTTGAAACTACTTTCTTAGTTTACATCACTCGGGGACTTTAAAGATTATAGTAACAGGCCCATACATGCCCACATGCTTGCAATCTAGGGTAGTTTTTTGAAGCTTTCTTAGACTAAATCACATTAGGGAGTTTTAAAGGATTGGTAAGGACCCATATGTTCACATGCTAGTTCTTTAGGGACTTTAAAATTCCACAAGGTTGTACCAATGGCATCTAGTAAGATAAGTAATCAATAATTGTAAGGACCATAGGAAGTCCACATGTTGCAAGGTGACACCTCACTTATTAAAAATTTGGCACATTTTATCACTTTCTCACACACAAAGTCACTACTCACTCACATCATTTCATCTTGAATTGTGGAGGTGGAAGTAGGTTTCCTCCAAAGGCATTTTGAAACGTCCCACTATTTATTGAAGGAATTATCCACTCCCACTTAATTCAAATGAGTTTGGTTCACACCTCCAATCTCCCAAACAACCACATCTAATTTTTTTCTAAAAACTCACTAATGTTTCCTCCACCAGAAATGCCAAAATTGTTTTTTTAGTCTAGGTAGGATCTCAGGGATAGGCATCCAAATAACTCCTCGTTATCTAGTTCTCACATCTTCAAACATTAAAAGTTAACAAATAGGGAACTTTTAAATCCTCCAATTCAAGTTTTCCTAACACCATAAGGCAGGAAGATACCCATGAAGGGTCAAAGGCCGAGGTCTGGTTGTTCTGTGAGTCCCCCCTTGAGGCACCCACCTCTTGGAAATGATCCATCCCGTGACCCATTTCTAAGGCTGAAAATCTAAATGTCGCACTTTGACTGAGGTACCTAGTGGCCAATTTTAGGACATCTACCCAGGTGGAAATTGTGGGTTGCAATTGCACCTTAATCGGATTTTGTGTGGCTATTGGGAAATATCGCCATCTCTTTAAGGATATGCACCCTATAACCCTCATTATAACTGATTATTTCATCCTTCACTAGTTCCTCTTCCGGTGGCTTCAGACCCCACTGTTGAGTGCTTTTGGAAGGTCCAGTGCTATTTGAGAGGAAGAACGTTACATCTTTTTAAGATACGATCATTTGTTTCCCTTGTTCTCCCACATGGACAAAATCCACCTACCCACATGTATGATTCTTTCAATTGATTTATGTATGATTCTCTTGTGATTACATGCGATTGTGAGATATATTATGAGGGTCCATATTATACAAGTCTCTTTTTCATTTTCTTTTCTCATCACCATTTTGCACACATTCCACTTTGCTAGTCAGAAAACATAGGGGACCCACAGAATCCACGTCGTTCCAAATGCTTGCAAAATATCCCTCCTATCCTAGGAGGATTTCATAGTTTCACCAACTCATTGAATCAACCATCTCACACCCCTATGAGTGCTACCATTTTGGGATCAGATTTTCTTTGTTCCACTTTACTTGGGTCCACTTACCAAAGTGATCCATCCACTAGCTCTCCTTCACAAGGAGGTAGAGGGTACACTTCTTCCCAAGGTAGAAGTACACCCCCACCAAACCCCCTTCAAGGGTTAGTTCCACTACCTGCTCACACCATGGCTATAACTAATCCTCCACCACCACTCCACATGCCATATTTGGCCTCCCTCAACATACTAGATCTGATTAAGCTCATGAATGATCCTATATTGCACGATCCCACATGGCCTGCAATGCCTACCAAATTACCTTCGAACATTCCCAAGTTTGAAGGAAAGGCAGGAGAAGATCCCACCAACCATATCATGACCTTCCAATTATGTTTCTCTTCAAACAACATCATGGATGACTCCATCCGATTAATTTTATTTCAACACACACTCAAAGGTCCATCAACCAAGTGGTATGTGGACGAAAAATCAGGGTCCCATGTGAATTTTGAATCATTGGCCAAAACATTTTTAACCTTATTTCAAATACCAGTTCATCATTACAATGGTATCGAACTGCTTTATGAGTTTAAAAAAACCTAAGGCACACATATCAGAGACCACATTCATGAATGGCGTTAGCGATGTAGTTTATGCAAAGCATAAGCCACCAAAGAACAATGCCTCAATTAGTTCCTCAAATCACTCATCCCTCTCCTTTCCAAAGATGTGGCCTCCACCTTCCCCCAAACTGAAGAAACAACCATCAACAAAGCTCAATAGTATGACCTCATTTATGCTCAGTCAGGATACTTATACACAGTACTACGTGATGCCATGAGACCTGTACCATCCAGCCAGGAAAAACCTGGGATGTCTCACTCCATGGATGGATTGATTGGTACCACAACACACCACAATTCATACATCCAACCACCACCTATGTACGATACACCCCAATACCCACCGATTCATGGAGGACCCCCTTATTACCACCACCCCCCTTTATCAGTAGAGATACCCTGTTGTTCTCCCTCCACCCATGAGTGGACCCTCACCGACACCCATGATGCGGCTGACTGTTCAACCAAGTTCCGGTACCCCCTCTACCTCATCTTACACCTTGAGCACTAGTGAAAGCGCTACACCTTCCTATGCAACCTACGAGTCATTACCAAAAAATAATCAATATTTCACATTTCCTAGTCCTCCATAGCCCATTTCTCATCCTCAAGGACAACCACACATTGGGGTCAACTTTGTTCATCCCTCTCCCATTCAGTAATTTCAAAATTTTGAACAAATGAATACGGAAAATCTGGCCCATCAACCAAATAATGCCAAAAATAAAGGAAAAAATTGAAACAATAATAACCTATGACCAGGGGGAAATAACCCCCAACAAAACCACCCTGTTGGGGGAAAATAGAACCAGGGTAACCAGATCCCCCAAGGGGGAAATAACAATAAACGCCAAGGGAGGAACAACAACAACAATCTCTGGACAAACTTCCCTTGTTCCCTTTGCAGTGAACATGGTCATTATACTCACCATTTCCCCCAAATCATCGACTTCAAATAGATGAAAGATTCCATGAATGTGCCACGTCCTCCAGCACCAGCTACCCCTCAGTAGGCCCCATAATAGCATTTTCAACAACCACCCCTGGATGTATTGCAAAACCCTATTCCACACCAAGGTGTGATGAATACCTAGCAGGAGATGCATCCTACCCTACCACATATGGGAGAGTATCAAAACCATGGGAATTCGGTGGATTGCAATATCCTCCTCACTAGCGAAGAAGAAATTCTTCTACAAATGCACAATCGTCAATACAACACACCCCCTAAATCCAATCCCACCACTTCGAAAGCAACTCTCACTCTTGTTGAACAACCTTTGATGATTCGACGCCCTAACATTGAACCACCCGTTCTTATTCCTCACATCCCATTACGACAGAATGTCAACAAACCTCAAGCTAGGGTGACACACAATTACAGTCTAGTCGATGACTTGGCGCAATCGCCTACAGCCATGTCGGTATTGGAGGTCCTCCAAACCTATCCCACTCAATGGAAATCATTGCTTCCCACCTTGGGGGCAGTCGACCTTACTGATACTAGACTCATCACATTTGATCTAGATTGTGGGGAACCCCTTCTCCCCTCCTTGGCAGCTTTCCAGATACCAGTCAAAATTTGGAACATCACAATTCATTGATGTATCATTGATGAAGGTGCATCCACATGCATCATGTCCAAAATGGTATGGCAGAAAATTGGCTCCCCTGATCTAATACCATCCGCCATCACTTTGAGAGATTATGATGGACGACCATCCTCTCTTGAAGGTATGTTTCAAAATGTCCCCGTTGAACTCGGGGGAAAAACCATTCTTATTGACATCGAGGTTATCAATGCCCCGCTTGATTACAATATCTTGTTTGGTCATAGCTACATGTATGCTATGAAGGTTGTGGCCTCTTTTGTGTTTCAAACTATGATGTTCCCCCACAAAGGGAAGATCATCACCACTGACAAAGTCTCACATTGTGAACCTAACCACTCCTCCAACATCGATAAAATCTTACCTCTTTTCCACACTAGGTCCAATGCATATCCACTCATGGATATGGGCCTCTGAATTTTAAAAGAGCCATCCGTGCTAGAGGCATACAACAGAGCACCACCACTCATCCATGTTAAGAACCAAACATCAATATAGCATAGGAAAACCTCAGGAAAAGTACTCAACGCCTTGAAAAAGAGATAATTTCAGATAATAAGCCTCTTCGAGGGGGCAACCTCCTTTTACCCCACTT